>PVJS01005672.1:0-63167 GCA_004027185.1 Glis glis | reverse complement strand
GAGAGAGAGAGAGAGAGAGAGAGAGCTGAGGCTGGCCGCGAACCCGGATCCTCCGGTCCCCGCCTCCCAAAGTACTGGGATTACAAGCGTGCGCTACCACGCCTGACCTTTAATTTTAAATAAATAAGGAAAAAAACTCTTATCTAGGCATGGTGGTGCATGCCTGTGGTCCCAGTACTTGGATGGCTGAGATAGGAGAATTATAGGTTTGAGGCCAACCTCAGCAACTTACCGAGGTCCTCAGCAACTTAGTGAGACCCTGTTTCAAAATAAAAAAAATAAAATGCATCTGAGTGTATATCTCAGAGGTAGAATGCCCTTGGGTTCAATCTCCAGTACTAGAAGGAGGAGAAGAAGAAGAGGAGGAGGAGGAGGAAGAGAAGGAGGAGGAACAGGAAGAGAAGGAGGAGGAGCAGGAAGAGGAGGAGGGGGGAGGAGAAGGAGGAGGAGGAGGAAAAAACTCTTAGGTAAATAATAATTCAGGAATTTCTCAGATTTGGTATAAATGATTTAAGATGGAATCTCACATGATCCAAGTTTAGAGTAGAGTGACGTAGTTTAACTATTTCTCTCTTAACATACCTTGGTTCCTTCTTATTTTTGTTCTGCTATAAAAACTCTGTGAGCAATATCTTTCTACATATGCTTTTATAGACTTATTTGATGATTTCCCCAGAGGAGAAAAAAAACCCCTAGAAATGGAAATGTTCATCAAATGATTTGAATGTTTCAAAGGTGTTGATATGTAATGCCCAAAACTGGCCTCTGGAGCCTGAGCTGCACCAGGGAACGATGCCACCATGGGCCCCAAGGGCTGTTGCTTCTCCTGCTAGAAGCTTCCTAGGCAGAGGGGGAAACAAGACTCCCTGGAGTCTGCGCTCCCTGCCCAGTGGCCTGGGATGTCCTAGAGTCTCTGACTTCGTCCCTCCTTCTGTAGCTTGCCCCTACCTGGGACTTCTCTCCCTCTGTCTCTGTCTCTCTGTCTCTGTCTCTCTGTGTCTCCTCCCTTTCCATCCCCTAGAGAGAGTTTTTTGTACATTTTCAACTCAGAAAACAATGCAGTGTTTGATATTTTGATATTTACCTTTCAAACGAAAAGAATCCCCAGCTGGTATTTATATTATTAATGAGACATTCCCAAGGGTTTGCTTCTTCGATGCTGCCAGTAGGAAGCAGAGGCAGCCCTCACCTGGGCCCCTGGCTCTGATGAGCAGCCTCCAGCAGCCAGCTCAGCCTGCCCAGGTCCAGCATGTGAGCCCCCACTGCATTGCTTTTGGCAAGAGACAGCACTGCCCCACATCCCTGCCTGGCCCTGTATGGAGAAAGACATACTCACCATCCCTCAATGGCCGCCGATGCCAGGCCTGGGCTTCCTGCAGGGCCAGTCTGCTAAGGACTTCTCACTGCAGAATGAGCCACCTGGACACCTGGAGTCATTTCCTCATGGCAATTCAGAACTCTGTTCTCCTGTGTGAGCCCAGATCTCTACTGAAACAAACCTGGTAGTGACAGAGCAGGTGCCACAGGCTCACCAGGCCTGTGTCCATGGCACCACGAGCCCTAGAGTTTCACTCTTTCTAAGTGAACTGTCTTTATCACTTATAAATTTTGCAATGCATACGTAATGATTTGGATTTAGAATGTCCCCCTAGTCCTCATGGAAGCAAGGTAGCAATGTTGGAAGTGGAGCTTGGTTGCTAAGGAGGGGTCCCTGGGGGTGTGGCCTCTCCGCCCCCCACTCCCACTTCTCTGCTTCGGGCCTCAATGATGTGAGCAGCAAAGCCTTGTGCTCTCTCTCTCTCCAACTCCTGCCACCATGGCCTGAACTTCAGACCCTGGCCTTATATGGACTGAACCCAGAATCTCAAAAAAAAAAAAACTATGAGCAAATAAATCTTCCTCCCTCTAAATTGTGTGGCCAGTCGTTTTGGATGACAGCAGTGAGAATGTTGACCAGGAGAGCATATATGCACTATAAATGAAAAACCTTACCACTCATGGTAAGAAGGTCAACATACAAATAAAAACAAGGAAGACAAGGCAGCTCTCTGGGAGTCTGGCTTGACACCAAGTCCGGTCTAGTCAGGACCTGGACCTGCATCCCTTTTTCTTTCTGTAGGGAGATTAGCAGGACATGGGGGTTGCTAAAGACAGGGTAGCACCAAGATGAGAATCTAAGCTTGGGTGTGGCTCCATGATAAAGCACGTGCCTAGCATGCGGGAAGCCCTGGGTTCCATCTCCAGCACTTCAAATTATCAACAAGTGAATGGAAATAAGGTGCGACTTTCTCCTTAACTCTCAGAAGACTTGAGAAAGAAGTAAGGAGAGTCCCTCTGTCCTCAGTGTAGCAGCCCCCTGTCTTCATGTCAACACCATCACCGCCCTGAATTTTGTGGAACCCTGAAATTATGACAGCTTTTTGGCAGCAATGAATTAACACAAACACACACGCACACACACACACACACACACACACACACACGCACACACGCACACACCAAACCAAAATAATGTGAGCAAAAATGGTTCACAATTTGAAAATGAATCCTTGTAGTAAGTCATGTTGAAGAATGGAGGGAAAGCCGGGCATGTGGTAGTACACGCCTGCAATCCCAGTACTTGGGAGGCTGAGACAGGAGAATTCCACATTCACGGCCAGCCTCAGCAACTTAGTGAGACCCTGTTTCAAAATAAAAAAATAAAATAGGGCTGTGGGTGTAGCTTGGAGGTAGAATGCCCTTGGGGGCAATCCCCAATACTACCAAAAAAAAAGAAAAGAATGAAGGGGGGGATACATGATCACCTTAAAGGATACAGAAAAGCATTTGACACAATTCGACACACTGTCATAACAAAAATATTCCACAAACTAGTGGCAAAAGGAAACTACCTCAGCACATGTACAGACACCCAGGGCAAACATCACACTCAATGCAGAAAGACTGGAAGCTTTTCTTCGAAGATCAGGAACAAGACAAGGATGTCTCCTCTCATCACTTCTATTCAAAGCAGTGAGTGTTCTAGCCAGGGCGATTAGACAAGAAAAAGAAATAAAGGCAAACAAATTGGGAATTAGCAAGTAGCATTATCTCCATTCACAAGTGGTTTCTTCTTCTATGTAGAAACCCCTAAAGATGCCACCCGAAAACCATTAGAACTAATAAACGAATCTAGCAAAACATCAAGATACAGTCAACACACAAAAATCAGTTGCATTTCTATCCACTAGTAAAGGACCATCTGAAAAGGAAATTACAAAGGCAATTCCACTAACAATAGCAGCAAAAAGAATAAAATACTTGGGAATTAACTTATCCAAAGAGGTGAAAGACTTGTACAATGGAAACCATAAAACATTGCTGAAAGCCTCTTTTCCTGTGACGGAATACAATATAAAATGTACTGTCTTAACCATTGTAAATGCTCAATTCAGTAGTGTAGAGCACACTCCCATGGTTGTCCACCTCCTCCTCTTCCTCCTTCTTCCTCCCCCTCCTGTCTCCTGCCCTTCCTCTTCCTTTTTATGACACAAACATCGGAGGGGAGGGCCCAGGTTGGTGGCCTCTCCGCCAGGGTCAGGCCCAGTGGGAGGGGGACTCGCGCGACTCTCATCCCCATGCCATCTCACAGGTGAGGCCAGTCCAGCCGGTGGCCATCTTCCACTCTGCAGTAGAGCTTCGATGCCCTCTGCGGTCACGCCTTCAGATCTTGGTCCCCCTTTGGCATGCTCCGCTCTCCCCGTTTTTTCTGCACCCCAAGTCTAGAGACTCTCTCTCCTCCTCCACATCTACTTAGTACTCCAGAAAGTACTAATCACATCTCAGGGGGAGGAGGAGAGGGAGAAGCCACCTCCTCCTCTCTCAAAGCCCCGGGAGGGAGGTCTGCATGGTAGCATGCCACCTGCATGCCACCTGTATAGTCAGGGCCTTTGTGTCATTTTATCAGTGACAGTCCTCATTTCCCCATCAGCCGTCCATAACCTCCCTGAGTGTGGGGGTTCTTGTAGGTTTGTGTGTGTGTGTGTGTGTGTGTGGTGCTGGGAATTGAATCCAGAGGCATTCTACCTCCGAGCTACACCCCCAGACTGATTTTGTTTCTTACTTGGAAATGGTCTCACTAGGTTGCTGAGAGCCTCACTAAATTGCTCAGGCTGTCCTCAAACCTGCGATCCTCCTGTCTCAGCCTCCCAGGTGCTAGGATTACAAGCCTGAGCCACCACCCCTGGCCCTCATGGGTTTGCTCACTATTGTACCCCTGGTTTAGACCTCACCAACACTGTTATGCAAATGAACCTTAACAGCATGATCAAATCCCACTGGGATGGCCAAGGAGACTCCAACTCTAACCCTGTCCCCCAACAGAGCCAAGTGTCCCCGCTGCTGTGCTGTTTGAAGTGATGGGGTCCCTGACTCAGCAAATGCACAAACTCCTAGGCACAAGGGCGTGAAGGTCACCTGCTTCTAGTAACCCACCATTCTTCCTCCCAGAACATTGCGCCTTCTGTGCCCTCTGGCTGGGGTGCTCCTCCACTCCCCTAGCCTGCAAATAACTCCTGGGAGTTTGAACTTCACAAGGGAAGCCTTCCCCCATCACCCCACTCCTTCCAATCCTGCTGTGACAGAGCTCAGGGGGGCCACAGTCGCCTCACTTCTGGGGGGCTCTGCAGGAGGAAGTTTCCTGGGATTGCTTGGGGATTTGGGGAGCATCCCTTCCCCTTGATAGCATTCACCACAGGCCTGCTCACAACTCAGGCTGGGTGTAGACACACTAAGTAAGTGAGCAAATGAGTCAAGTCAAATCCATCGGTTTAGGTCTACGGCAACCGCGCTTAGACAGAGCCTGGGGCAAGGCTGACATCTGTAATCATTCTGGTATTTCTTTCTAGAGCAGAACATAAGAAGACCAAGAAAGGGAAAGAACCACGTTCAAACGAAATCGATTGACTGATTCCATAAATTAATGGCTGATCTGGGCTCTGCTCCGTGTCACGTGACACCCTCGGCTGACAGATCCTGGGTAGAAAGCAGAGCTCTCCGGTGCTCCTGGGGTCCTCAGACTCCACACCGCCCAGCGCTGCTTTTCCTAGACCTCGTTTAATGATTCATTTTTACCCTGGCAAACGGCCGCTGCTGCCACGCAAGAGAATCAGTGCACAGGGCTTGGGGGAGAAGACGTCTGTATATTTCTGTCCGTTTATCATGGCTCAAACAAGAGAAAAATAAACTCATTATTAATCCTCCTCGGGGTGTGTAATAAAGTAGCGATGTGACCAGGCCAAGCCTTCTGGGCATGATTAACAAAATCCAATTCTGGCTCATTCATGTCATTTTTCCTCAAAGTTTGCTGGGAAGAAGAATAAGGGCCCCCGATGATCAAATTATCTGATCTCGCGTGCTCCAGCTGTATTCAAATACACTTCTCTTCCATCAGCTCATTCTGGTCTGGAGACGTAGAAGTCAGGAAGAATGCGCAGGAAAACAAAGAAATCTCCTGCAGCCAGTGGAAACGTGAGGACTTAAACACATATATGTATGTTTTTAAGGTATAAACATTTCATTTGAATGTAAGCCACTACCACATTGGAGGGGGAAGGTGAAAATGAAGAATAAGGTTAAAAGTATTAGAGTAATTTTCATGTTAATTTTGTCCTAGTGAACATAGAATTCTCCTCTCAATCAAGAGACAAATAATTAGACACTGTCTCTGGAGACCCAGATTCTAAGCTGATTCTATCCCTGGCTCTTTGGCCTTAAGCAACCCAAGGAAGCTTTCTGGATTGTTGTGAAGTATCAAATAGGATAACATTATTTTTAATATAAGGGCTGCAATGCACATGTTTAACCTAGGAAGAAAACGTATTTATTGATTCACATGAAAATAAAGTATTTATTACATCCGCAGAATGACTTCTTTAGCAATTAAACATATTAATAAGAGAACCACTGCTTCTTTGGATCCTAACATGTCCATCTCTAGGCACCCTTACGTAACTGCACAAAAGATTTCTAATCTTTATTCCTGAAGGCTGGTTTTGAGTGTCAGTGTCTGGCTTGAAGGCCGCCTACATCCTGCAGTGAGCAGAGCCTAGCTTTGCTGATACAACCACCCTTCCTCTCTTAACCCCAATGTGTCTGTGGTTTATAACGCATAGGGTCTGTTTGGAGAACGCGATGCCTCATCTATTGTGAAGTTTCAGAGTCTCTTGCCATCAATAATGATTGTTTACTTCAATTGGACTATCCTTAAATCCAGAACCTGATTCTGGATGATAATGGGTTTTCAACTATGGAAGCTACTGAGTAAGTGGGATACAAGGGGGGCTTTAGATAATGGAGGAGAGACCCCAGTGGAGCGATGGAGGGGGGTGGAGAGGGGGAGGGAGAATTAATGAAGGAAACACTTCCATTGACATTATGTTCCTAGGTGAAATTATCAATGCCAATCTCAATATCATGTATGGGGAAGGGGAGAGAGTAGAGAGGGAATGGTGGGGGCGGGGAGCTCATCACGTACTGTGTGCGTGTATATCCCTATCACTCTGAACTACATTATGATGTGGGACTACAGTGCACCAAGAAAAGTATATTAAAATAAAAGGAAGCAGAGAAGAGAAAGCATTGTCAATGTACAATCTTACACACACACACACGCAGGCACGCGCACACACACGCATGCACACACCAAAGGGCAGATAAAGGATTCAAACCCGCTCCAATTTTCTGAACAGAAAGCCCCGTCTCATCTGGCTATGATGTGAGGCTTCTCATTTATTCATGACGAGTGTCAGGTAAGGGGCTCCGTCTCCCCAACCCCTGCTTGTTTGCAAGAGTTGCGAGCAGCCGCATGCACACCCCTGGGGCTCCCCTCTCCGTGGCACTGAGCTGAAAGGAAAGCCAGAGAAAGGGAGATGCACGAACTTACTGGAATATTTATGCTGTTGGAGACCACCTCCAGTCTCCTGAAAGCCCCGGGACCTGACCCTCCTTCCTCTGGGAACAGGAAGGTGGTCAGGGGCCTTCCAGGGAGAGAGACTGCACGCTGCATGCCACCTGCTTGGATCAATGCTACAAAGGGGCTTTATTTCCCCATATCTGCTTGGAGAATGCATCCTCCCCCTCCTACCTCCTGCCTCCCTCCTGGCTGAAGCCTTAACATTGAAAATTCTGTTTAGTGCTAGATTCCGGGAGAACAGAGAGAATCTGCAGTATCTTGCTGGCTTGTCTCATCTTCTTTGCAGTTTTACAAGACACAAAGCAGAAACCATGCAAAATCTCCATAACTATAATTTCCACTTGTGAGGGAGGGGGCCAGGAACAAACAAAGAAATGACAAAATCTCACTCAAGCCTCTCCCTCCATCTCTTGCTCTCTTTTTAATACGTTTACAGAAAGCCGTTTGCTCTGCTCCCCACTGGCTGGTTAATCTGAAGGAAGTCGCAATCTCAGCCTGTTATTTATTATTTTTAGAGCAAAGTTGTGAAGTTTCCCATATGTTTCCAGGAACGATTGCTCCCCAGAGGTGGGCTGTAGTCTAAACCACAGCCCCCTGGGAGGCTGGTAGAGGTTCCCCACCCACACAGGTAGTTCTAGTCCAGAAGAGGGGGAGTTGACCCCATGCTGACCCTTGTTTGGAACTCAGAGCTGGTCTTGTGGGTGCAGAGGGACGTGTGAACCTTCGGTTCTCTCCAATACTGCCTCCTCCCCAGACTACAGCTTCCATCCCAGTCTGTCCCCGTCCCTCCTTCTATCTACTTGGCTTTTATTCTGTAAGCTTCTGGGGACTGTCTCTCTGGAGCCAGACCAGGGTAGGGGCTCAGCCAGGAACATTCAGGAGAGATAGAACAAGGTCCTTGTGTGTCACAGACTCACAGAAGAGCAAAGGGGAGGGATGGAGGTGCAGGGCATGAGTGATGGCAGGCGCAGCAGCAGCCACCAGCTTGCCCTGAGTGCTTCTTCTCTGCCAGGTCTTGGCCAAAGCACTTTTCCTGCGTTAATTCACCTGGGTCCATGACCACCGTGGGAGGCAGGAGTGTGTCTACCTGCAGTTAAGAAGAGGATGTTGAGGGCCAGGGAGACGAAGAGGTTTTCCAAATCTACCCAAAGGTCCAAGTGGTAGAGATAAATCTTGAAGTCTTTTCTGTCTAATTTTAGATCCCAAATTCTTATCTCGGAGCTGCTCTGCCCTGGACACCAGGCTGTGCTGGAAGGAGCATGAGGAAGCAGGGGGTTCATCCTCCTAACTTTTATTTTCATTTCTATTAGCTGCATTTCTTTAACCTGTTCATTTTTCTCAATTAAAAAAAGAATTATGAGCCGGGCGTGGTGTTGCATGCTTGTAATCCCAGTACCTGGGAGGCTGAGACTGGAGGATCCGGGTTTGTGGCCAGCCTCAGCTACTTAGTGAGGCCCTCCACAACTTAGTGAGACACTGTTTCAAAATAAAAAATAAAATAATAGGATTGGGGGTGTAGCTTGGAGGTAGAATGCCCCTGGGTTCAATCCCCGCTACCGCAAAAAAATAAAAGAATTATGAAAAGATGACAATACGTATATTGGTCAGGGTTCTCTAGAGTAACAGAACTCAATGATATGTATATTATAAAGGGGGATTTATGAAATCAGCTCACAATCCAAAGCAGTGTAGTCCCAAGTGGCCACCTGCACGTGGCGAGCCAGAGGAACCGGCAGCTCGTAGAGTGGTCCAAGAGCTGGAGTCTCAGAGTAGGGGTGACGGATGGTGCAGTCCCAGTCCAAGAGGGAAAGGCCAGGAAGCTCTCTGGATAAATGTTGGTGAAAGTCCAGTTCGAACAGTTAAAGGGGCTGTAGTCCAATAAGTCAGGTTAGAGCAGACGCACTTTCCTCAGAAGGGCCACACACCCCCATGCGCTTCCTCCTTTTCATCCGGGCCCCCAGCCTATCAGAACAGCACTGCCCACATTCAGGGCAGGACTTCCCCTTCTAGCTACCATTCCACATGCCAATCATCTCATGAACACACCAAAACTCACATAATCTTAGGTGTTTTATAATCCAGTCAAGTTGACAATCCAGGTTAACCATCACAATGAGCTAGGAGACCACGGGGTGCAAAGATGTCAAAGTGCACACGCTTGAACACGCACGTGACAGCTCCGAAGGGAAGAGACCTCAGTGGTGCCTGAAGCACACACACCTTCACTAAATTAGAGTGGGAGACGTGCTCCATCACATTACACCGTGTTGCATATGTATATGTTGATAGGTAAATGGTTTGCAGTATCATCTGGACAAAGTCCAATTCCGTGATCTTTAACCCAAATGGGACATTTGTCAATGACAGAAGCAAAACAGGTAGGGGTATGTCCAGCAGGTAGATGCCCTGGATGCTGCTAAATATCCCACAGTTCCCAGAACAGCCCCAGGCGACGAAGAAATATCCACTGCCCAATGCCCAGAGTGCTTATGCATAAACCAGATAGGGAGTTCCTTACTTTGGGATGGGTGGAGAGTTCGCTTACCTTGGGATGGATGGAGATCATTGGATATTGTCACGATGTGCCAGAACCAAGTTGCAAATATCCCTCTGTGTTGTGTATTTCTAAATACTGACCAGACTTGCTTGGTCTTCCCTGTTTTGTGTATGATTTCTCCCTTCACCAAACTCAAGACCAAAGGAACTAACGGGCTCCTTGTATCCTCACCTTTCAAAACCTAGACATTCAACGTGGAGTTCTTGTACTACCTCCCTCTTCTCCAGCCCCTAAACTCCAGGTCCCTGTCCATCGACCCACAGCTAAACAGATACATCTCCCTGAGTACAATTAAAGAGATCGACTGCCTATTAGAAGGCACCCTGGTATCAGCTAATCTGAAATGAAGCGGGAGAGATTTTGTTAAGGTTGTGTTTTGTTAAGCAAGCAAAATGTAAAACCTTTCCCATCTCCAGTGATTGATTAATGACCTTTTAAAGGACCCTGCTAAATGGAACAATTGAAGAATTTGGGAGCAATTAGGTGCTTCTGTTCACTTATCAAAATGACTTAGACAAGATTGCAGCTGGACCATTGTCCCTTATTCCTTCACCACTGTCAGGCCATCTCCAACAGCCCCACAAAGACTATTTCAGGCGCATCAGCAAAATGCCAACCTGAACATTGAGCAGCAATTACAGGCGTAAGAGATATTGGCCACGTGGAGCTTCGGGCTGAACTTCTCCTCACGCTTCGATCTGTACACCCCAGATGCCCGGCCGGCCCTTCTGCCTTCTGCCTACAGGTACTTGCTATTCCTATTAGCATTTTCCAGCTAAAAGCTGCTGTCTGGAAAGGGTAAAAGCTAAGCTAGCTCAAGTGATACGGCACTTTGTTCCAGTAAAGCTGCCTTTGAAATAGCAATTACCAACCTGCACCAGGTGATTTAGGGAAAGGGAGCCGAAGCTACCGCCGCGCTTTGAACAGAAAGTCCATCCCCGGCATTTGCTTTCCTTCCTGTTCACTTCCTCGGGCTTTTCTGTTTGATGAAAATGAGCTTGTCCCTTCTGAGATTGTCCCGGCCCTTCCTGTGGATCAGGGGAGGAGGGTTCTGCCACGTGCAAAACACTAGTGATGTGTGCAGAGCAGTTATCCACGTTCTGGGCTCTTCTGGAACAGCAATACCAGATCCTTTTCTAAACCCGGCCGTGGTTCTCTTGCCTGCACTGGGGAAAAGGGAAGACTGAACTCCTTTTCTCTACGCAATTCCTTCTGTGCTCTCAGCCTCCTAAGAGACCAATGGAGGGGTGAGGCTCAGTGCTCAGAGCTTCGATTTTCCATATCCCTAACAGAGTTTCATGACTGTGGCCACCTTGGATGCAGTGTTGAGAGAAAAATAAGAGAAAGAGAAGTAGGAGAAGAAGAAGGAGAATGAAGAAGGAGGAGAGAACAAGATTCCTCCCATGTTCTCTGACTTGCTAAGGCCCTTTGCCCTGGCCTGTGTAATGGGGTCTCTTTCTGTGTTTTCAGTGTCCACATTATGGAGCACGGTTTAGCAACTAGGGTGATCTTGTGCTCAATACTAGAAGATGAAATTTGAAAAAAGAACATCAGGACTCTTTGTCCTGCCTCCAGTCAGCCGTCTGCCCATTCCTTTATAGATCCCCAGGTTGCTACTATCTGTACTTTCTTCCTAGAGTTTTAAGTTCAATCACTAGGATAGAGTGGCCATCATGAGTTTATTCTGTGAGACTCTTCTCTTCCTAACCCAAATCTTTAAAATTATAATATAGAGATATTTTAGCACCTCTAAGATCTACACCATTAATTTGTTAGCTATCTCCTTCGGGGGTCAAAAGTGATAAAGAAAATTCAATAAATGCAATTGGGTGAGAGCTGTATTTTTTTGTTATTGAAAAGAGCGCTAAAGAGTCCTTAGCAAGCTCTGCCTGTCTGTTCTAGCGACTACTAACACCCAAAGCATGTTACTTAGGAAAGTAGAGAAAAATATCCATCACTAAATCTGTCTTCAGGGATGAAGACACTAGGAAATGGTCACCTGGGATTCTACCCAGGTCTCAGTGTAATATGTATTAAAGAAAAGATGTATAATTAATATGTAAGTCATAGCTTATATACTGCCAAAATATCACTCAATTTAAAATATCGTTTCAAAGTGACAAAATTACCCTGAGGACATGTAAAAAGTTAATGTCGTAAGAAAATGTGATGAATCTGGAAGGGTAGAGGAGGCTTTTTGGTTTGGAATGGGGAAAACGGATGCTCCAAATCCCACATTTACAAATGTTTCATCGTTATCAATGGATTCGTTACTGCTGGATATCACTGCAAACACACACACACACACACACACACACACACACACACACTCACATGGACACACACTAACAAAATTCACTCAACACCAAACATTTCTAAATACAATGTTAACAAGAAAGCAGTATAGAGTGGGCTGTTCAGCTAACTAAGCCATTCAACAGATCATGAAAATTAATCAAGAGACAAATAAGTAATGATAAACAAAGGACCCTACTTCCCCTCCCCCAAACTGGGAACATTTCAAGGCTAAGATTGGAAAGATGGGATTGAAAAACAGCATAGACTTCAGCAAATTGTAACAGGACATTTGAAGTCTCTGAACCCCAGCTCTGACGGTAGGACCCCAAAGGAAAGCCCTGGAGATTGGCACGCACGAGAGGCCAAATAACTGTGCTTTTAAAGTTTCAGGACATGAGAAAAATATAAACACAACAGACTTGGTCATGTCCACAGCCCATTGTGCCAGGGCAGTAGGGTAGGTTGTGGACAAGTCAAAAAAAGTTCCCCTGGGACAACATGGGGAACATCGGGTTTACTGGGGAAGCTTTCAAGAGATCAATGACTGCTCCAAGAAGAGGTCAGAGGTGAAAGGCTGACAGATGGCACCTCTGTCCCTCACAGTGCTTCATCAAGCGGCACCTCTTCTCCCTCAAAGTGCCTTGTCCAGTGGCGGCCGGAGACAAGAATGAGTAACATGTACCCTCTCCACGGTGCCCTCTGTTCCACGCCCATCCCCACTCGGAGAGGGGTTTATATGTCAGGCTGCAGAAGCAGTGACATCATCGGCCTCCACTGACTCAGTTTGCTTGTATGACCAGCATCCCCAGGAGCAACTGTCCTGGTGCACGTGCAAGGAAGCAGCTTCTACAGGTAACTCTAAGTTGCCCTGGCTCCCAGTGTGCATGAGAGAAAACCAGGAGCTTCAGGATGATATGCACCTGGATATTTTGGCCCAGGCTTGCTCTCATTGCTCCCTTGACTTGGCTGGGTTTTGGTGAACAGAAGGGGGCATTCTGGGACCTGGTGTTTGACCATCCCCCTTTCCTTTATGGACAATACTCATGTATACCACAATCAATGGAAACCATCAATCCACAGCAAATATTAAAAATAAGCTGCCAGTTTACAAAAAAAATCAGTATCTCATTTTATTATTTCTGAGATTTTAAAACTACATACACCAAATTACTCCATTTTAAATAAAACATATGCTAAAAAATATTAAATGAGCCTTAAGAAAATGAGCCCTATTATCTTAGGGTGAGGACCTCTTGCTCTCCCCTCTAGACACTGGAAAACTTCGGGGGACAAAATTGCCCTTCTGTGTTGACTCCAGGTTGGGCTCATAAACTTCCCCTGGAATGTCAAATGAGGGTCAAGAACCGGCGCATGAATTGAAATATAGGAGAGTCAGGTTAGCTCTTCAGTCTCAGCTCTCTGACCTTTTAAAGCCTTTTATTTAAGCTGCTCAAAAGAAGAAAAATGGTCTAATTCTCATTTGCAGCCTTTATTCAAACAGCTCATTGTTCTAAGAGTAAGAAACAGAGTGCCCAGTAGGGGTCTAGGACAAGAGACTCGATACCATCACAAAGGATCTCTGGGCCTGTAGATCAAACGGAAGCAGATATTACAAGTAATTGCACAATACTTGTCTGATTGTAGTAATGAGAAGGAGCCATCAAAGTAATGCATAGTGGGGGAAGATGCTATCTAAGAGGGAATTTAGCCTAGTTCACAGGCCAGGGACGTCTTCCATGAAGAGGTGGTATATACACCAGGAACACAAGGGTGTGGTGTGACCCAGTTTGGGGGATGGGGAAGAGAGAACCTTGTGAATACAGAAGGTCACTCTTGCCAGGGAAGTCCACACACATTCCCACAGCAAGGCCAAAGGCTAGAGAAGCATTGGACCCGTCCTGGGATTTTATATCCAAGAGCTGAACTACTGCATCTGAGCTTGTTCACATAATTAACTTGACTAAGCCGCAGCAGCCTGCCCTTGGGATGTCCCCCTAGTGGTGCTGAGGAGGATGTAGGAGCCCGTGTCCTATCAATGTGTGGTACAGCCAGCTTTTTCATTTTCGCCTATCCAACACGTGAGACAGATTTTTTCATTCCATTTTCCATTTCTCTAATTATCCAACAGTGTCAGCACCTCTTCGTGGGCCTGATGATTAGGATTCCTCTTCCATAAATCATCTGCTCACATCCTTTGTCCTTTTTTCTAATAGAGTTTATATTTGCTTCATGTTCTTTTGTAGAAGTTTCTTTTTTCCCCCATATAAATCTTTTGTTGGTTTTAGACATTGACAATATCTTCTAATGATCACATTTCTATTAACTTTGCCTGGGGTATCTTTATTCAACGGAAGAAAACTCTCTTATCCCTGTTTTATATAATCGACTTATCTCTTTTGTTGTAGTTGTATAGTTTGTGGTTTAAGTTTTTGTTTAAACAGTCCTTTTATTTCCCCAAGTCGCAAAGATATTATCCGGCATTTGTTTCTGTAACTGTGTGGTTTCCTCTTCACATTTAGGGCTTTAACCAATCCACAGGCAGCCTTTCAATGTGTTATTAGGTAAGGATCCTTCCTTCCTTCCTTCTCTTTTCTTATTTCCTTTTTCTCCTTCCTTCCTTCCTTCCTTCCTTCCTTCCTTCCTTCCTTCCTTCTTTCCCTCTCTTCCTTTCTCCTGTCTTTCTTTCCTCAGTCACATGAGCTAGCTTGCCCATCACCACCCACTCAGCCATGTGTCCACTCCCCACTGATTCATGTTCGTATCTTCAGCATTTATTGGTTTCCAATACAGACACAGGCCTATCTCTAAACTCTAAACTTGCTTTCAAATATGCAAAATTCATTCTATGCTGCTTCCCTTACAAATATCCAACTGTTGTTCGGCCACCATCTCTATTTGAGCTCTAGTAAACAAGAAGTACTAGGATGATAAAACACACATGGTGCCCCCAACTCAGTCCCCACCTGCCCTTCTCCCTGCTCCCTGGAATCCCAGCATCCTGTGTCCACATCTGCTTCCCAAGTGCTCAGTTCTGTGGCTCTCCCTCTTCCACATTTGCAATCCTCAGGTCTGGAGTGTGGTCTCTTTTGACTTATTTTTTCTAGTCCTGTAACCTAGCATGATGCTCTGCATTGAAGAAGTATTTGACAATTGAATTTATAAAATCATTCATTCATTTCCAAGTATGAAGAGTGCAATGGAATAAGAGACTGGTATTACTCTCTTTGAACTGGGTGCATGCTTTAAAATCTCATGAAAGTTATGAAAACCCTTATAAAAATGGGCACTGCACCTCCACAAAATTTTGCACTCATTTTAGTGAACTCATAGACTCTTTTTAAGCTAGTCTCACCATGAACTTCTTATAATGACGCCAGGATTTATATCAAGCAGTCCACCCATCTATTCATTCATAAAGCAAAGCTTTATTTCTTCCTCTATTTTGTCCTGGGAGATAGAGAACAAAGATAAAAATATACTCATGTGAATGAATGAATGAATGAATGAATGCACAACTCTTCTCCATGCCAAGCACAGGGCAAGCCTTTGATCAGTATTTCTCAGTATTATTAATTTTCTAATTCCCATCATCATCATCGGAATAAAGGAGACATGGAAAGACAAAGGGAAGGGAACTATTGGCTCTGTAGGGGGCAGCCTCCCTCCTCTCCAACCCCCCACACGCCATGAAAATGACATGATATTAATATCCATTGTGCACTTACAGGTGGGCGATGCTAAGAGAAAATCTTTAACTAAAGACTCCATGGGTGTCGAGCTACAGTTCCTTAGCAGGCTACTGACTAAATAATATGTTGGCCCTTAGGCAAATATTCAAACTAAAAAATCCTGCAGCAGGGTGCCCTCTTGTTCCCAATCTCATCTTATCTCCAAAGAAGGAATGTTACAATTAGCAATTCAGAAACTCTTTTACATCTTAGTAACCATGCATAAAAATTAATTCAAGCAAAACCTAATTTAGAATAATAATAACATGCTTTCCTAATGTTTCCTACATTAATCATGGCTAAGACAGTTACTATAGCAGCGCTGTTGGAATTTATTGAATACAACGTACTTTGCCATAGTGCGATTCTCTTCTGAGAGTGCTACTATTTGTTTAAGCAAGAAAGAAATAGGGAAGCATCCTCTCTTCCTTTTGAACTAATTTAAGGTTCCATAGCAGACCCAGACAAAAGTAATAAAGTACTGTTTGCTCTGAGGGGAGGCGGTGGTGACCTTTGTTTTTCATGATTAGATTAGTTTTAAATTTGTCCTCTCCGCCTCGTCTTTTTGCTCCAGTGCAGGAGGAAAACATGGAATGATGAGTCAGGTTGAAGGAGAAAGAGAGACACCATGCATGGTGGCTGACCCACTGCCTGTCTTGGCACAGAACGAAGTTTTGTTGGTCCAGTTTTTCATTGCTATGACCAAAATACTTGACAAGAACTGCTTACAGGAGGAAAGATTTTTTTTTTCTTATGGTTTCAGAGATCTCAGTCCATGGTTAGCCTGTTCCATTGCTCTGGGCCTGAGGTGACACAGAACATCATGGTAGAAGGGCATGGAGTAGGAAAGCTGCTCCGCTCATAACAGCCAGGAAGTAGAGAGAGAGAAAGACACAGAGAGAGAGAGAGAGAGAGAGAGACAGACAGACAGACAGACAGACAGAAGGAGAGGAAGGGGTCATGGACAAAACATAGTCCCCGAGGGCCCACCTTAGTGACCTTCTTCCTCCATCCTCCAACCATACCTGGCCCACCTGCCTACAACGTCCACCCTCCCCCCACCCAGTAGTCCATTCAGCCATCAATGGGTTAATCTGCTGCTGAGGTCCAAGCCCTCCTGATCCAATCCCTTCCCCCAAAGCCCCACCTTGAGCATGACTGCATGGGGGACCAAACTTTCAACCTATGAACTTTTGGGGGAACATCCCAGATTCAAGCAGTAACAGAATTCAACCCTCACTTCCCCCACAGAAGGGTCAAAGCCAGTCTTCAAGGTCACAGCGAGGTGTCTGCGACCAGCAGAAAAAAAAACAAGTGTGCATCTGCATAAAAGCTCTCTCACAAATTCAACCAAAGCCCTTGGATTCTGGTATTAACTGAAACAACCCGTGGATCCTGCTCCCGAGATGCTCGGGTCTCTCCAGGTGGCCAACAGGTGCCATCCAGAGTTTCATGCTAATGGCATGGATCCCACTCGGCAGAACAGAGTGAGTCTGAGCAGTCAGACCTGTGTTCAAATCTCTGCTCTGCCACTGACTATCTGTCTCCCCTCTTGCAAATAACTTGGCTCCTCACCAGCTGTCTCCTCCACCCTGATGCACTCCTCCACCTTTGCATGACATTGGGGGTTGGATGACTCTGTGGTGGGAGCCATCCTGGGCACCCCTTTCCTCTTCCCACCAGATGCCTGCATCCCCCCATGGACATTGCCACCTCTCTCTAGAGGGACAAAATCTCTCCAATTGAGAATCACTAAACAATAAAATAGAGAAAGTCAGTACCTCTTTTTTGCAAAAATAAAATAAGGCAATCCCTCCCCTGTCTTGGACCAGGAGCACCCTCAGGGCAGAGCACACCAAGCGACACTGCAGGAGGGATGAGTGAATTTAGGGTAAGTCCTCAGGTATAGAGTAAATCCTTCCATATGATGATCACCAAAAGTTTCTCCTTGACTGAGTAAAACTGACTTTTGCCCCCCAAATAATTATAAAACACAAGGTCTTTGTTAAATAAGACAGAGGAACTTCATTTTAGAACCTTGACAGCCATTTTCACAGTGAGTGAGAGAACTTTGCTTCAGGTGATATGATGAACTGTGTTTTGAGTCTAACTTTCTCATATAAGCAAGAAAAATTAGGCTTACCCATTTCCATCAAATGCGTCTCTGTAAACACATTCCTAAAGGACTCTCCGCGAGACACCTCTGCTTCTGCTGCTTCTCATTTGGTAGATAGCCCTTTCCGCTTCCTTGAATAGCCTTTTCCTCTTTTTTATTTTTTTTCTCAAGTCCCAGAACAATTTCAACGAAAGAATTTGCATTCTCCAGTTCACTGAAGACACATTTACGGGCACGGAATGCACGTTTCAGATGTTGACTGGCCACATGTAAAAACCTAATTTGATTTCCTCCCAGGTTCTGTGATGGAAAGCAAGCGCTCCTCCTGCACTCGATGCAGACGAGTTTCAGGTTCAGAAACGTTTTAAATATCAGCTATATAAAAACCCATGATGTCAGTGGATTTTTTTAAGTGAAATGTTTTATTTTGGCACACCTATAGATGCACAGGTAGCTGTGAAAATTCCCCAGAAAGAATCCCTGTGCTCTTTACCCCGTTTCTCCCAGCTGAGACACCTTTAAAACCACAGTACAAGCCGGGCGTGGTGGCGCACGCTTGTAATCCCAGTACTTTGGGAGGTGGAGACCAGAGGATCTGGGTTCACAGCCAGCCTCAGCTCTCTCTCCTCTCTCTCTCTCTCTCTCTCTCTCCCTGTCTCTGTCTCACTCTCTACCTAGTGAGGCCCTCCGCAACTTTGTGAGAGCCGGTTTCAAAATAAAGCATAAAAAATAGGGCCGGGGGTGTAGTGCGGAGGTAGAACGCCCCTGCGTTCAATCCCCGGTACCGCAAAAAACAAAAACAAAAACAAAAACAAAAACCACAGTACAAAATCATGTGGACGTCAATGCAGTCACATTACAGAGTGTATCCATCACTACAAGAACCTCGTTTTGCCCTTTTAAGGCTGCATCATCTTCTCTCCTTCCCCACCCCTCCTTAACCCCTGATGACCACTAATGGGTTCTCCATTGCTAGAACTTTTCCCCTTTCAGGAAGTGGAATGGTTAATTTTGTGACTGAGCCATGGGTTGCCCAGATAACTGGTTAAGCCTTGTTTCTTTTTTCTTTTCTTTCTTTCTTTTTTTGGGTGAGGGGTACTGGGGGTTGAATCTAGGGGGTTCTAACTCTGAGCTACACCCCCAGCCCTTTTTATTTTTTGTTTTGAAACAAGGTTTCACTAGGCTGCTGAGAGTCTCAATACATTGCTGAGGCTGTCCTCAAACCTGGGATCCTCCTGTCTCAGACTCCCAAGTACTGGGATTACAGGCGTGCACCACCGCGCCCAGCTAAGCCTCATTTCTGAGTATGTCTGTGTGGGTTTCCCAAAGCATTTTAATTTGTGGTGTGAGTAAAAAGATTGCCCTGCAGGACTGAATGAACAAGGAGGCAGGGGAAAGAGAGACTCACTTTTCCTGGCTGCAGGAGCTGGAATCTGAGACTTCCCATGCCCTTGGGCCAGGATGTATACATCAGTCCTCCTGGTCCTCTGGCCTCCTGATGGGGACTGAAGCTTATGCTTTTGGCTCTCCTGGTTCTCAGGCCTTTGGACTTGAACTCAAACATATACTGCCATTACTTCTGGTTCTCCCGCTGTTGGTCTTGGACTGGAACTACATGACCGGTATTCCTGAGTCTCTAGCTTTCCAGCTTGCCAAGGCCGACTGTAGGACTCTCAGCCTCCATAATGATGTCAGCAATTACATACACACACACACACACACACAGAGTACGTACATATATATACATATACATATATACTTTTGTTTTCATTATATGAATGCAATATATAGGTTTTCTAGTGTTTGTATTCTCTGGAAATACATATATATATATATATATATACATATAAAATATATATAAATATATATGCACATATATAATCTGCATTATATATGTGCATATATATATTTCCTATTCTTTGCATTCTCTGTTCTCTAGAGAGTCCTAATACAGGAAATTTATATAAATGGAATCATTCAATGTGTCAATTGGGGATTGATTTCTTTCATGCAGCCTAATTCTCTAGAGATTCGCGCATGTTACTCCTAACTGTATCAAGGGTTCTTGTTTTTATTGCTGAATAGTATTCCCTCCACTGTACCCAACACAGTCTTTTTTATTTTTTATCCATTCACCCATTAAAGAACCTGTGGTTTTTTTTCCCCAGTCTGGTGCTATTATGAATAAAGTTGTTATGAAGATTCTTGTACAGGTTTCATGTAAACATAAGTTTTCACTCTCTGGGATAAAAGCCTAGGAGTACAGGTGCTGGATCACTTGGTCATTGCATGGATAGTGTTGTGAGAAGCTGCCACACTGTCCTGCAGAGTGCACGGGACAGGTTGGATGCCCATCAGCAGTGTCCACTGACCCAGTTCCACTGTACTCTGGCTGGACCTACTGTTGTCACTGTTTTTGTTTTTGCTTTTGTTTTGTTTTGTTTTTAATATAACTATTCCAACAGGTGTGTGGTGTTAAATTGTCATGGTTTAAATTTGTATTTTCCTATTGTCTAATGATGTTTAACATCTTTTCACGTACTCATCTGACATCTTCATGGACTCTCTGGTTGAATGCCTCTCTGTGTCTTGCCCATTTTCTAGTTGAATTGTTTGTTTCCTTGAATTTGAGTTTCAACAGTTCTTTGTATATTCTAGAGCTTAGTCTTTTGTTGTATGTCTGGTTTGTAAATATTTTCTCCCACTTATAAACTTGTGTTTCTATCCTTTTACAGACTTTACAGAGCAAAACATGTTGTCTGTGTTTTTTATATATTTTTGCTAGAGTCCAATTGATCATTTTTCCCTTTTATGAATCATTCTTTTGGTATCAAGCCTAAGAAATGCTTGCCTATTTCTAGACATTAAAGATTTTCTACTATACATCTTTTTGTAAAAGTTTATCACTTCACTGCACATTTAAGTCCTTGGTCTTGTCCCATCCTACCAGGTGATCATTCCCTCTTGCAGGAATTCCCGCCATGATACCCACAGGAGGTGATGCAGCCAGTATGCTCTCGCCAGAGCAGGCACCATGGTGTTTGGACTTTCAGGATCCAAAGCTGTGAGCTAAATAAACCTTGTTTCTTTATAAGTTACCCAGCCAGGCATTTCACTATAGTAACAAAAATTGAACTAATATAGAATTGTTACATTTAGTTCCCAAGTGTTTGGAAAATTTCCTGCTATTGTTTTTATTCTCTTATATCTGCTGACTATTTTCATGGCAGGGGATGTGGTGAAGCTTGGTATCTTGGCATTTGCTTCCTGAGCACTTGAAAAGAACGTGTGTTCTTATGTTGTTCGGAAGAGTGTCCTATAAAATTTGACTGGGACCTGCTTGCTGGTCCATGGCATTCTCGAGTTCTTCTCTATCCTTGCTGACTTTCTGTTCTACTAATTGTTGACAGAAGGGATGAAATCCCCAGCTCTGAGAGTGGACTCCTCTGTCGCTATTTTCAGTTCCATCAGCTTTTGTTTCACATGTTTTTGTGGTTTCAGGATCGTTGTCTTCTGGGTACACTGAACTTTTTATCATTCTATAATGTCCATCTCCATTTCTGGTCTTTGTACTTGCTCCATAGTGTATTTTCTCTGATATGAATGTAACCGCTTCTCTTTTCCTTTGATTCATGTTTTAACAACACATGTTTACAGCCTTTAAGTTTTCTCCTGTCTGTATCGCTATATTCAAAATGAGTTTCTTGTAAGCAACATATAGTTGGATCATGCATTTCAATTGGCTTTTTTACTCTATCTTTTAATCGGCATGCTTTCATCATTTACATTACTATTGATATGCTGGTATTTAAATCTTCCTCTTATTCTTTGTCTTACATTCCTCTGTTTCCTTTTTCGTGTCTCATTATGGATGGCATAAACACTTTTTATTTGCCTATTGTTTTTAATGAAATGTGCATGACATTTTTAGAAGTTGTGCAAGGTATTACATCATATGTGCATGCCAGGCTACATTCCACTGTTATTGTCACTTCATCAGGTTAGCTGGAGTGTGGAACACTTAGCTCTGTTTACATGCCTTTATTCTCCCTTATGTGTGACACAAAATCCTTCAATATTTCTACTACATACATCTAGAAACACAACAGTGTCATAATGTATGCTTTCATTGTCAAAATATATTTATAAGAGTTAAAAGAACAAGGATAGTCCATTCGGGCCGGGCGTGGTGGCGCATGCTTGTAATCCCAGTACTTTGGGAGGCGGAGACCGGAGGATCCGGTTTCGCAGTCAGCCTCAGCGCTCTCTCTCTCTCTCTCTCTCTCTCTCTCTCTTTTCCTGTCTCTCTCTCTCTCTCTCTCTACTTAGTGAGGCCCTCCACAGCTTCGTGAGACCCGGTTTCAAAATAAAGTATAAAAAATAGGGCCGGGGTTGTAGCGCAGAGGTAGAACGCCCCTGGGTTCAATCCCCGGTACCACACACACACAAAAAAAGGATAGTCCATTCCATTCAACCTCATCTTTGCTTACTGTGTTCTGTCTTCCTGATGTTCCAAGATTCCTTCTGTTTCTTTTACGTTTAGAGAACATCCATTAGCCATTTGTCGATGGTAGATCTGTTGGCAACATGTGCTCTTGGTAGCCTTTATTCCTGAAGGACATTACCTCTGTATATGTGACTCTGGGGGGACTATCCTTTCCTTCCAGTGTTGGAAACATACAGTGACACTTCCTCATGCTCTCCCTAGCTCTGGCAAAAAGACTGCCTTTGTTCTCACCTTTTCTTCCCCTAAAGAGAGGGCAGCATTTTCCTCTGGCTGCTTTCAAGTCCTTCTTCATGTTTAGTTCTTGGAAGTTTAGTTTCCATGCATTTTGGCATGGGTGTCTTTGAATTTAGACTATTTGAGTTTCATTCAGCTTCTGGAATCTGTAGGTTGATGTCCCTTGCCAAGTTGGGATGGTTTTAGGCATCATTTATTCACGTGCATTTTCACCTCGGGCCTCTCCTCTCCCTCAGTGACTCCAGTGACACAAACATTACCTCAACTCTATAGTAGTCCCACAGGTGCCTGTGGATCTCTTTACTAATTTATCTCATTGGTCTAATTTCTTTCTTCCATCCTTTTGTGGGTTTTTTTGTTTGCTTGTTTTTTAGTTCGCTGGTGGATTTTCCTTTTTCTCCTCCATTCTGCTCTTCAGACCATACTTGGAGTTTTTTATTTTGGTTATGATATTTTTCAGTTCTAAAATTTCCATTTGACTCTATTTATTTATTTATTTATTTTTGTTGTTGTTGTTGTTGTTGTACTGGGGATTGAACCTCCAAGGGGCAATTCTACAGGGGCATTCTACCTCCAAGCTACACCCCCAGCCCTATTTTTTATTTTTTATTTTGAAACAGGGTCTCACTAATTGTGGAGGGCCTCACTAAGTAGTTGAGGCTGGCCGCGAACCTGAGATCCTCCTGTCTCAGCCTCCCAAGTACTGAGATTACAAGCGTGCACCACCATGCCTGGCTTGACTCTTCCTTGTGCCTACCGTTTCTCTGATGAGACATTTTATTTCTTGTCTGAGGCATTATCTGTTTGCCCTTTGTTTTAAGCCTGTTCGTATTTGCTCATGGAAGCATTTTACTGTAGCTTCTTTAAAACCTTATTCAGACAATTCTAACACCTTTGCCGTCTCAGTTGGCTTCTATTGATTATCTCTTATCATTCAATTTGAAGTCTTCCTGAGTCTTGCAATGGCAAGATTTCTTCGAAACCTGGCCTTTCTAGGTATTAGGAAGACTCTAGGTCTTATTTAAGCCTCCTGCATTGCCTGGTTTTCCATCAGTCTATTCTGGCAGGCCAGGGAGGGAGTGTTATCTCATTGCCATCAGGTGGGAGTAAAATTCCAGACTTCCCACTTGTCCTTGATCAATATCCCAATGGGCTGCCCCTCATTACTATGGGTGGGATGCAATGGCAGCTCTCTAAAGGTTTCCCCAATGTTTCCCTGGCTGAGGGGGCTATCAGGGCCCATTACTACCTTCTAAGTGACAACTATGAACTCTGGTGGGGGTGACCGCCTCACCCCTGGGTGATGGGGAAGTCTGGACACTCTACTGACTTCTTCTAACACCACCTGGCACTCGGCCAGGGCAGCATGCCACTGGGAGGGGTGGGGCTGCTCCTATGGGGTCCCCACTGCACTGTAGCAGGGTGGGGGTCAGTCACTGCCCAGTGCAGTGGAATTCCAGCTCCCTACTTAGCTTTCTCTGACTGCACCCATGGGAGACTTGGGGTGCTGCACTCCAGCCTGTGGAGGATGAAAGTCTCAGTTCCCCAGCCTCGCCTTGGCTGGCCATCAGTTTCTCTTGGCCTGCAGCAGAGCCATTACTTTCTGAACGTTTTCTGCCTCGCCAGCCCTCCTGCTTCCTTATCCTTTGGCTAGTGGGCGCAGGCTTGGGGCGATGTTTTCTCTTGCATACGTTGATGTTTCTGAGTCCTAGCTTCTCTAGCACCCAGTCTGGGAAATATGAGGTTCTCCAAAGACTCAAAGAACTGTTCATAGCCAGGTTGCTCTTGGGGTCCTGGGGTCCTTCGGTGTCTGCCAGACTCTTTGCCTTTAGAGTTTCCCTGTGCTGCATTTATATGTGTGTGCATGTTTGCATAGTAGAGATGACATAATATATATTATGTATATATTATATATGAATATGTATATAATATATTATGTATGCAATATAAAATATGTATATATGTGTATATTATGTATACATGATATAGAATATATACAAATTAATATATATGCATATGTTATACATATATCATGTATAATATTCATGTATTGTATATACATATGTAAATATGAATATATTATGCATAATATAAACATATATGTATATAATATATAGCCATAGCCATACAAATATATGCACTGAATATAAAAACAAATACATATACTATGCATGATTATAGTATGTATGTGTGTATGTATCTCTCAGACTTTTGCTATACTTAGCTGGAGGATACTATATATGATTATAGAAGGTATGTGTGTGTGTGTCAGGCTTTTGCTATACTTAGCTGGAGGAATGGGGAGCAGTATGTCGACTCATCTTCCTGAAGCAGACACCTGACTACATTGCAGGTCCTGCAGTGAGTCCTGGCAGCCAGGCACCCCCAAGCAAAGACCAGCTCTGCCATGTTAACTACTCTGAACCTTAGTTCCCACATCTGTTAAAGGAGACCCTCACAGAGCCTCCCTCTTCATAACATTCGCAGGAACGAAGCTCTTGGACCGAGAGCCAGGTCCATGGTGGTGGCCATGAGTGGTCATGACCAGCATCCTCCCCTCTACAGGACGTGTCTTCTTTCTGTCCAATAGGTTCTTCTTTCCCCAAGTGTGGGTGGGCAAGAGAGTAATGAACATGAGAGACAACCACAGCAAGGAGGCCTGTTCTGTTCTCTCTTGCGATCTGCACAATTCTGTCAGTGGCCTCCGAGTGCAGTCTGGGCACAGCAGCCTTGGTGTCACGTGGGAGCTGGTAAGAGATGCAGAGATCCTGAAAGCAAGGGAGAGAGGCCCCAAGACCCTCTGATCCAGAATCCAAATTTCAACCAGACCACAGATGATTCCCCTGCATACTGCAGGTAGAAGCATGACTGCAGACAGCAGAGCTGGTGTGGTGCTCCCAAGGGCTCCTGTGAGCCACAATGCTCCCTCATATCAAACAGCAGCCCTTGTATGTCCCTAGAATGTGACATAGTCAAGAGAAGAAAACCAGTGGGAGGGATGGAAGAGCATTTGTCAGAGGGAGGCTATGGGACGACAAGGTCTGGGAACTCTCCACCTCCTCTGTCTGCCCTGGGATCCCCCTCCTGACACTCAAGGGCCAACGACCCTCTCATCACTCCCCTCTGCTTGACTAGGCTGTACTCAGCAGTTAGCACAGATCCACTTTCCCCAGGGAAAGCCCACAGTGACCTTTCCCATTGACCCACGTTCACTCTTGGCTTTGATATAAACATGAATAAGCAGGCACGCAGGAGCCACTGCTCCTCTGCGGAAGCAGGAACGTCCCTCGCAAGAGCACAGTCAGAGGGTCGCATCATCTGCAAGCGCCAGAGACGAAGGATGGGTTCCCCATCAAGTCCAGCCAACCTTGAAAACAAAGATGGAAAACAAGCAAGGATGCAGGAGAATTCTCTGCAAATAGAAAACAATGCCCTTTGCCCCATAAAACAATCCCTGAGGTCTAGACATGGAAGGTGGCTCAGCTTGTCATTCAGAATGCCAAGCATGGGGGCTTTGCTGTTCCAGGAGGGGAAGAGGCCCTGCTCCCTGCACAGAGGAGGTGCTGAGAACCACCTGGAAGAGAGGAACATTCCTTTCCTCCTTCCTTCCTTTCTTCTTTCTTCCTCCTTCCTTCCTTCCTTCCCCTTTTCCTTCCTTCCTTCCTTCTTTCCTTCCTTCATTCCTTCCTTCCCCCCTTATTTCCTTCTTTCTTTCCTCCAGGGAGGAGGCATCAGAGGCTCACCAAACCGAAGCAGCTGCCTGTCTCTGTCCCTGCAGCCAGGACTCAGGTGTCCAGTGCTGACACTCCTACCTCCCAGGCAGTGATGGTGGCCAAGCGAAGTGTCTGTGGTGACCCTGTGACCCTGTGCTTCCCTGCCTGGCTCATCACAACTACCGAGCAGAGAGCAGAATGGAGAGGCAAGGCCTTTGCCACCTTCAGCAGGAGACCCCAGTTTCCCTTTTTTATAAGAAACGCACAAGTACTGGCTATAAAATATGGAAAAGAGACAGAGAAAGAACAGGAGGTCCAGAAGCACCCCGGTTTTTCTCCTCTAGCTGTCCACCCTGCAGCACACCCAACAATCTCGCTCCCCCTGTGGGCCTTGCTTCTGAAAGCCAGGCAGAGGGGTACCCACCAACCCCACACAGGTTTGCAAACCCAGTCTTCCCAAGGGGGTCACCTTCAGTTTGAGGCACTGGGAAAAATAAGCTGAAAATAAAATGCATAGAGCCGGGCATGGTGGCGCACACCTGTAATCCCAGTACTTGGGAGGCTGAGACAGGAGGATCACAGGTTCAAGGCCAGCCTCAGCAACTTAGCGAAGCTCTAGGCAACTTAGCAAGACCCTGTTTCCAAATAAAAAGTAAAATTGAGTTGGGGGTATAGCTCAGAGGTAGAATGCCCCTGGGTTCAATCCACAAAAAGAAAAAAGAAAAAAATTGCATAGCACAGAAACTTAGTGATATTTGGCAAAATAACTCAGAACAGAACATGGTAAGTAGCTCTCTGGGGAGGAGGGGCTCTTCGTGGATGAGGCGGAATTCCTTGCTCTTCCATCTCGGTAGTATCTGGTATCACCAGACAATCATTTTTCTCAATCTGATACATAGGCAATGTGATGTACTTATTAAGTGTTTTGCTTTACCTTTGACTGATTGGTGGTAAGACTGAGCATCTCTTTACAATTCCACTGGCCATTTTGAAAATGCATAGACTCTGATAATTTTTTCCATTAGCTTTCTGTGTATAGTCTGGCTATTAATCATCTATTTCAGTTATGTGCATTGAAATTACCTTCTGTCACTTTTGGCTTGCTAGTCATTTTGCCTATATTATCTTTGCTTTGTTTCCTTTCTCTCTCTCTCTCTCTCTCTCTCTCTCTCTCTCTCTCTCCACATAAGTTTTATGTTTTAACTTATCAGTTCTTTACTCTATGGCCTGAGATTTTTGAATCTTGTTTAAGAAACTTTTCCCTGTCTCCAAGGTCAAATACTTCTCTATATTTGCATCTCATTTAAGAAATCTTTCCCTGTGCCCCAGGTCAAATATTTCTCTATATTTGCATCCCATTTAGAAAAACTTTCCCTGTGCCTGAGGTCAAATGATACTCCTCTATATTTTCTTCTAGTCATTTAAATTTCTTCCCCACCTTTAGATTTTTCAACCCAGCTAGAATTTATCTTTGTGTTAGGATGTGAGGTAGGGATGTCAGTTGCCCCAGAACACTATGCAATGGCCTCTCCTTCCCTCTGCCTTGCACCTCCACCTCTGCCATGTTCCAAATATCCACACACAGGAGGACCCGTTTCCAGGCCCTGTCTGGGTGTCGATTTATATTTTCAGCAGCATTCCTCAGGACTGGTCATGAGAGTTGTATATTCCCAACAGAAGATGCAGCGATTGGTGAGTGTGCTGGTGGGAATGGTCCTGGTGTGGGGCTAGACAAAGAGTCAAAAATGAAGCCCATAATTACAGTAACAACATCCCTAAGTTGTCCAGAAGTGATGGGAGCCCAGGGTGGCTTTTATGAGGTAGACATGGAGAGGTAGGCTCGTGGTAGTAGATGGAACAGTCTCTTGTGATCATTTCTACTTTTTCCTTGAAAAAGGAGCAAGATCATCATCACCCATGAGCACAGAGGCAGGTGCTCACAGGGTTGAAAATAGAAGGAGGTTGAAAATAGAAAGATAAAACTCATCCTGAGGAGAGTGGTGGGTTTGGACTGGCGGTGAGTGTTCAGTGGGATTTGTGACCTTCTCTCTTTCAAATCCACTTGGAATCACAGGACCAGTACAAACCCGCAACTTCTATGCTCTGTGCCTCACCTCCGGATCAGCCAACCAATTCCTAGAGTCTTCACTGGACCAAATCCTTGGCTGACCCATAGCAACCCTATGTCTGATCTCATCCGTGGATCTGAGAGTCTCTTGATAGCCATTACGGTCATCATATTTTTTGCTGTCGTCGTTTGTCACAGGGAGTGAGATTAGCAAATGCTGGTGGTTTCCTAGCATCCTTGTACATCAAGGCGTGGTTGCCCTTTTCTTAGAAAGATAAGAAGGAATGCCTGCCAAGTCCTTGAGCCCCTTCAGAGAATCACTGCGGCTGTCTCCTACATTTCTCTTACTAGAACAAGAAAAACAAAGCTAAACCTTGCTTCTCTATGTCATGGAGATAAGAAATCATGATGAGTCACTAGAATGGCCTCCCCATTTCTGTACTTGAAAGGCGGTGGCCGAGCTCCCAGCCCCCCTTCGTGGTCATACCTAGAGCTTGCTGTGGAGCTCACCAAGGGAATGGGAAAGGCTCGCTGTGTCTGCTCTTGAGCCAAGCGCCATCCTCGCTCAGAGTCCCACTTTGGAGGCCATCCCAAATGCTCTTTAGCATGACTTAGGAGAGTAGGAGAAGCAATTCAGGGCCAATAACATCACTTACTGGTCTTAAGCTATGAAACTCCCTTCACTGGTATTCACGGAATCCACGTACAGCCTCATGCAGAATGCTCTCGCTCTTACCTGGGCACATAAGACAAGCCCAAATACTCAAATAATTCTAGCAGACCCTGTGTATTTCAACACACCAGAGGCATTTGGTACTGAACGCAGCCCGGAGAGGCTGAGGTCTATTCTCTCTCTAGAACATTCTGCCGTAGCCCTGCCCTTTTCCTGAGCCTCAACTGCGAGCTTCACTGGCAGGCGAGACTTCGCCTTCATTAGACCATGGTGCCCAAGGATAGGAGTTTCTGCTAAATATAACCCAGCGCCTTCGGTGTGCGGTAACCAGGGCTCTCGGGGACCAGGTGCTGCCATCCCTAGGTCCCCGCGAACACGCTCTTAAAGGTGGCGTATGTGTTATCACACTTGTATTTACATGCTAAAGAAATATTTCACTGCTCCTTAGTGTTCAAAATAGCTGCCTTTCAGATGTTTGCTGAAAAGTGAATAATCTGAGATTTATTTTGAGAGTGAGATGCAACAATTTTAAGTCTTATCTGCCAAACAACTCGTTCTATTGACAAACTATAATCAACCTGAAAAGGAACTAGGGGCACACCCGGAGCAATGAACTGAGACCAAAGCCTTAATTTCCCAAGTTACGGGGGAGGGGGGACACGATTCCTCTCAGGTACAAATAGATAAAACAGCAGGGCCATTTACGTGTACATTTTTAGTTGAGAGGAATGTAGGACAATTTCAGTGCGAGATAGCCATCCTCCTCCTCCGTTTCCCGCCTGTACTTATGGGTCTCTTTACCATTAAAGGTGCAGAAAATACATTAATAAATAACTATGCTTCTGGAATCTGCGCACAAAATTCTGCAATCTTAAGATTCAGCTACAGGACTCTATCAGAGAAACAGGGACAGGAAAGTAAGGCTGTCATGTCTCCTATTGGATGGGAAACACAGAAGAGGGTGTGTATGGCTGGGTGCTCATAGTATTCGCAACAGAGGGAAAGGTCCTAAGGGATACTGCGCTCTGCTCCGTCTAGGACAGAGCAGAACAAAGGTTGAGCCTGGGAGGAACCCTGCCTGCTCATCTCCCTCTTTCCCTGCCTTTCCAGCATCCGCATTAAGACAGAAATCCTCTCTGAAGGAGCTTATCCTCCAGGACCTGCTATCCCTGGCAGGAATTAATCAGGGGTTGCGAGCTCTCTGCAAATAATCATTATTCACAGATATTAATGGCAAATCAAGCAGACTGCAGTCAGAAGAACTGTGTTTGCTTCCCCTCTCTGCACTGACTGGTAGAAGATATGGGCACATTTTGTTTTGTTTGCTTATTTATTTATTTTTTTGCAGTCCTGGGGATTGAACCCAGGGGCATTCTACCTCCGAGCTCCACCCCCAGCCCTATTTTTTATTCTTTATTTTGAAACAGGGTCTCACTAAGTTGCAGAGGGCCTCACTAAGTAGCTGAGGCTGGCCGTGAACCCGGATCCTCCGGTCTCAGCCTCCCAAGTACTGGGATTCCTTGTTAGAAAGTTCAGAGTCCTATTCCTATTTACTGGTTGGATCACTGCAGGGTTAAACCAGAGAATTGTGCATCAATCCGTGGGCCAAAGCCTGGCATACAATCGGTGCTCAGAAAGCGCTCGCCGTCAGGCTCATTGCTCTTTGCCACATGTCCATGTTCAGGAGACCAGCAGAATCCCGGAGGATTTATCTCCCCAGGAAATGCCGCCTTGAATTCCTAAGTAAAACCTCAAAATGGTATGTCTCAGAGACACACTGCATTCTGTCACATAAATGTTTGGTTTCGAGCTGGGCGTGGTGGCGCACGCTTGTCATCCCAGTACTTGGGAGGCTGAGACCAGAGGATCTGGGTTCGCGGCCAGCCTCAGCTACTTAGTGAGGCCCTCCACAACCTAGTGAGACCCTGTTTCAAAATAAAGAATAAAAAATAAGGTTGTGGGTGTAGCTCGGAGCTTGAGTGTCCCTGGGTTCAATCCCCGGTACCAAAAAAAAAAAAAAGAGAAAAAGTTTGGTTTCCTTGTGCATATAAAAGTTACACTCATACTATATTGTGGTCAATACACAATGTCTAGAAAACAAATTGCATATGCCTTAATTTAAAATGCTTTCTTGTGAAAAATGCTAACAATTCTCTAAGCCTTTGGTAATCTTTTAGCTATGTCAATCAATAATTAATATTGAGGCTATAAGATATGAAAGAGTTTTATTTGGGTCTTAGGATTGCCACTCAGGAGGCACTCACAAGGTTTTTGGGAAATGGGTATTCCAAGGACAGAACAGGGGGCTGAGGTTTAAGAAGCTCAAACCATAATTACACAAGGCGTTTTGAAAGAATTAAGATTGGTTTGAGCAATTGGTAATGCTCATGAGTCCATATCCGATTAGTCAGTAACAATCTCTAGTTACAGTTTCTGGGTCACTTGGGAAACTCTGAGAATGGAGGTAGTCCCTGGATTTCATTTCAGAACTCCTTCTTTGGCCAAAGTGGTTCCATCATAGATAGAAGCCACCACGATGTGGAGGATCTTGCCTCTAGCCGGTGGAAGATCTTGCCTCGATGTTTACGGTGCTGACTGGTCACGGTGGTGCCTGCTGATGGCTGGGGTGGCTGCATTAATTTCTTAAAATGAGACAACAATGAAGTTTGCTGCATCCTCTGCCTTTTCCTTTCATGGAGGATTTCCTCTTTAGCAAGCCATGTTGTTTTATGACAGTTTACCCACCATAGAGCTTCTTTCAACATGGAAGTCGGTTGTCTCGAAACTCGTCTCGGCTTCATCAGCCAGGTCTATGTCTCTTCTAAACCCTTCTTTGTCATTTCAATAGCATTCCCAACACCTCCACCAGGAGCAGATTCCATCTCAAGAAAACACCTTTTTTGGCGAGAGATGGGCGGAGGCGGGAGACCTGATGAAGGAGACACTTCAATTGATGTTATGTACATACATAAAATTATCAATGCCAATCTCAATATTGTGTATGGGGAAGGGGAGGAAGTGTGGTGGGATTTGGGGCAAAGTTCACCAAATGCTGTGGGCATAGATGCCTGTCCCTGTAACTCTGAACTTCATGATGATGTATGATTACAATGCACCAATGGAAGTATATTAAAAAAAAGAAAGAAAACATGTTCTTTGCTCATCCATTAGAAGGAACTCATCTACTGAAGTTCTATTGTGATGATGATGCATAGTTAGAGCTTGTTAGCCAGAGTAGCTTGTTAGCTAGAGTGACTCCATACTTGTTACTCAGAATGACCTCAAACCTGGCCCTAAAACAGGGAAGTTGGCCTTGAAAAAAAATTAAACCAGGACATTGGCAGGATAGTGAACAGATTGTCATAACGACATACTATAACTCATTGTGTTATTGTTATCTTGCTAACCGCCTATTCTTGCTTCTGTACTTTCGTTATGCTTGGCTTGCTTGGCGTACCTGGTTCCTATGGGAACCATAGGGGCTTCCCACCCCCTGCTATGGAAACCTGCCATGGAAACCTCGGCTTCACCCTGAGCTTGTATTGTATCTGACCCTATATAAGAAAATGCTGGAGGGCCGTCAAGGACTGCACTTGGCTCTCATGCCTGTGTGGTCTTACTGGCCAATAATAAAGGCTCTCATTTAACACCTTTGGTGGTCTGATTGGTCTTGACTGGGACGCTACCGCGCAACACTATCCTGAGATGGAAACAATTCAGTCACATCCATAGGCTCCACTACTAATTCCAGCTCTCTTAGTATCTCTACCACATCTGCAGTTACCTCCCCCTTGGAAGTCTTGAGCCCCTCCAAGTCACCTGCCATGGTTGGAATCAACTTCTTCCAAACTCCTGTTAATGTTGCTATTTTGACCCTGCCCATCCATGAACTGCAAATGTCCCTAACAGGCATCTAGAATGGTGAGTCCTTCCTGAAATGTTTTCAATTTACTTTGCCCAGGTCCATCAGGAGAATCACACTACCTATGGCAGCAATAGCTCTACAAAACCTATTTCTTAAATAATAAGACTTGAAAGTCAGAGACACTCTTTGATCCATGAGCTACAGTATGGATATTGTGTTAGCAGATACGAAAGCAACATTCATCTCTGCCCATCTCCATCACAACTCTTGGGTGACCAGGTGCATTGTCAATGAGCAGTGATATTTTGAAAGGGATCTTTATATTTTTTTCCTTTCTGAGCAGTAGGTCTTAATAATGGACTTGAAATATCCAACTCAGTACACTGTAAACATGGTACTGTCACCTGGGCAGTGTTGTTCCACGTACAACACATGACTAGAGATTTAGTATGATTCTTCAGGGCCCAAGGATTTTGTGATGGTAACTGAGCCCTCACTTCAACTTAAAGTCATGAGCTGCATGAGGCTTTAACCGAGAGGCAGCTGTTCTGAGAAGCTTTGAGGCCGGGCACTGACTTCTCCTCTCTAGCTATGAACATTCTAGAGGGCATCTACCTCCAGTAGAGGCTGTTTCTTCTACACTGACAGTGGGTTGATTAGTGTAGCTGTGTCCATCAGTATCTGTGCTGGATCTTATGGATAATATGCTGCAGCTCCTCCCCCAGCACCTGCCGCTGCATCTGCATCTTCTGTTGTAGAGACGCCTGCTTTCCTTAAATCTCAGGAACCAACCTCTGCCAGCTTCTGCCCTGTGCTCCACAGCTCCCTCTTCCCCTCTGCCTTCCTGGGATTGAGGACAGTCAGAGCTTTGTCTTAAGGGACTTGTGGCTGATTTGATCTTCAGGTCAAGACTTACAACTTTCTCCACATCAACAGCAAGGCCATTTTCTCTCTCTACCACTCATGTGCTCCCTGGAATCACACTTTCCGTTTCCTTCGGGAACCTTCTTCTTTGCATCCACAGCTTGGCAAACCAATGCGAGAGGCCTCACCTGGGGTCTGTCTTAGCTTTCCACATGCCTTCCTTGCTCAGCTACATCATTTTCAGCCTCTGATTTAAAGCAAGAGATGCATGACTCCTCCTTCCCTTGGACACTTAGGGGTCACCGTAGGTTATTAACTGGCCCAATTTCAATACCATTGTGACTCAGAATAGGGATGCTGGAGGAAATGGAAAGAGATGGGGAATGTCTGGCTAGTGGAACAGTGGAAACATAGGCAGTGCCGTCTGTGAAGTTCCTCTTACTGGGGTGCAGTTCCTGGTACCCCAGAACATTGACAATAGAAACATCAGAGATTGCTGATCACAGATCATCATAACAGACAAAGTAATAATGAAATTTCAAGCCAGGTGTGGTAGAGCACACCTTTAATCCCAGTACTTAGAAGGCTAAGATAGGAGGATCGCAGGTTCAAGACCAGCCTCAGCAATTTAATGAGACCCTCAGCCACTTAGGGAGATCCTGTCTCAGAATTTAAAAAATGGTTGGGGGTGTAGCTTGGAGGTAGAATACCCCTGGATTCAACCCCCAGTTTAAAAAAAACGGTAAAATTTTGAAACTTTGCAAGAATCACCAAAACTTGACACAGACATGAATTGAGCACATGTAATTTGAAAAAAAAAAAAGTGGCCCATAGACTTCTCAGCATAGGGATTCCCCAAACCTTGAATTTGTAAAAAAATATAGCAATATATGCAAAGCGCAATAAAACGAAGTACACCTGTTTTAGGCACCACTTCCTGCCTAACTGGCCATCGCGGGCCCCTCTGTGCATCGACTCTTCAACATGCAGAAGTTTTGTTTTCCAGAAGAGAAGGTCACTTCCACATAAGCAGTTGATGTTCAGCACATAATGGAATGAAGGATCCAGCAAGGAGGGAGATGGACTGTTGCTGCGGTCTCCCTGCAAGGTAAACGAGAAGCATTAAAAATGCATTTGGCCCTGATAGGTTGAATTCATTTTAACTGGCATAAATAGGACAGATGAGCTATTCAAATGTCTGAAGAGCACCATATAATGAAATATTGATCATCTGCTCATGGCTCTGGCAGGAGGGGCCAATAATTTGTTTTCTCTCAGAATTAGTATTTGGTGGCGCCAACAATGAATTATCTATGGCCAGCTCAGACCCTGCACCCAGTTTTATTTACCTGTACGGTCTGAGATCTCATTGATCAAAATTTAGAGGGGAGAAAAAGATAGAGCTTTAAATTCGTAATCCTTAAAGAGTCCTGGATGGATACTCTATACTTCCTTTGGGTATTGGTGATTAACAACCCATTTTTAAACCTCTCCTAGGATTATTTAACCATAATAATTGGTTCTTCATAGGGATTTTTGTTTTTAAATTCAGAAATATGTGGAGACTGGCTGCTGCTATAATTTGCCTTTAAAATAAAATGCAGAGGGTTTAGCGGCTGCCAAGCCAGAGTGGCATTGCGGGTGAATCCTGACCGGAGTAAAATTCCATGCCCTTCAAGCGGAGAAGACACTGTTCGTGCGGATTTCTTTTCATTACATTGCTTGGGAAACCCAAGATCCGTGGGTTTTTCCCTTTACTGCAAAGAAAACTCATCTTAGGATGATAGACCCTCCAGATCCCCAAAATGTAATATGTGGATATGGGTGGATTTTGTTACTCTTCTCTCCAGAGAATTCAGAGGCTCGTTTTCTGAGGCTGGATTTTCAATTCATGTAAAGGTGAATTCTCAAGTAACAGGATTGAAACCCCACTCAGGCTCCGTAATCTCCACTCCTCTGCCAGCTCCTCCATGCAGGTGCCTCCCCAGTACACTGCCACATTCCCAGCACCCCTTGGGGTCTTGTCCCTCTGCCTTGCACACCCTGGCTTAGGTCCCGGGCCCACAGCACACTGTATGTCCAAGACTCGCCTTCCCCACTGACTGGGAGTGGAGTTAGGTATTTTTGTTGGCATTGTTATGATTCCTACTCGAGTATGTGATTTAACCTTTAGACATTCTGGGTCAGTACCACAAGCAGGATGCAAGGTGGACTTCCAAGTCCACTTTCCCCTGGCAGTGTTTGCAAGAAAACACCAGAGCTATTGGTTGATCTTGAGTGTTCACGTGCAAACCTCACCAACAGCTGTCTCTCATCATCCGTGCCTATCCCCACCCACTACCCATGGGTTCCCCAGAAGCTCAGATTGTCTCCCTACTCAGAAGATCTTCAACATGCCCTCTTTCTCTGCACCCGCTGCCCCTGCATGCTGGACCCCATCCCTGCTGGTCATCTCCCCCTCATCTGGTGAGGCTGCTGCCCCTAACACACCTGACCAAGGCCCTTGAGCTGTGTTCGTTCGGTCGCTCTGCCCTCTTACCATCCTCTAAACAAGACTGAATTTTGTGAATGTGGCTCCTCTAATAAAGACGTTGCCCTGAAAATCCCCTCCTGGCTTCCCCAGAAGTTGAAAACCTTAACATGCCGCCAGGCCTGCCTGTCCATTGTCTGTCTAGCTTCATGCCATCGACATGCTTGACTTCATTCAGCTGGTCCATGAGCCATGGGTTGGTCCCCTCTGCCTGAAATGCTGTTCCCTCAACTCTCCCATTAGCTCATTCCCCGTGCTCCCTATTCCAGCTTCACCCCCACCTCCTCGGGGGAGACAGCCTTCCCTGGAGCACTTCCCCTGTCTCAGCATCCTCCAGGTCCCTGAGCCCTTAGTGAAGTTCTCCCCCACCAAGCTGGACACTCCATGATGCCTGGTGCGTGCCCTGTCCCAAGCTGCGTCCTCTGCCCCCATGCCGTGCTCAGCACACGTGTGCAAGTATCATGATACACCCACTCCACATTGATCTCTGCCTATTGCAGCTCTAATGAGACACTCTGGAAGGAATCTAGGGCATAAACATCTTATTAGACTTCTACTAAAGTTCTGTTTTGGCCCAAATGCATGTTCAAAAATGACTTCTGGTCTACCAAGAATGACAAAGAGCAAAAAAAGCAAAAACATACTCTTGCTTTGACTCTTAGCAGGGAGGTGGTCATATAATGAATAGAAGAGAAAAAATAAAGGTGTTTATTCACCTAAAGATAGCCTGCAGGTATTTAGAGAAATGTACTAATTCACAACCTGGACACATTAGAGAGTGTAAACTCCACCTGAATCCCTGGATGCCTGCTTCCAGTCACTACACCTGTCTCCCCCAAAGTCCTCATGTGAAGTCAGTATCAATGTTTTCCTTTCACCCTGTTCAAACCTTTACATCTTCAACTTGGAGATGTTCCCAAGCTCCTTCTTCCCACATGAGTGTAGAGTTCATGTCATGTGATTTCAGAGCTCACCGTGTTCCGGGAGTTTCCTCTGCAGGTAATGTGGGCAAGAGCCAGTTTGTCATCTCTGCTCCAGCGTCTGGCGCTTGCTACACCACATAATGCCCAGTGCTGACTCCAAGAATCAACAGAACAGACAGCTGGGTGATCCCCAGCACCGTGAGTTCCAAAAGGACCGAGCTAGACTGAGGAGAAAGGGGCAGGTCGCAGCACAAAGAACCTTCCAGGGAAATGGTCGGATGTGATTTGCAACCTTACCAAAGACTTTTGGAGGAACTGATACAAGGTGAGAGAAGAGACCTATGGAGAGTCCAGTGGAAGACGCGCCTGGCGGTGCTGACAAGGACAGGACCCGCAGGCCTCGAAGCCGTAGTAAGACTTTGAGATTTTATCCTGAGGACAATGGGCCCATGAAGAGCGTGAGCAAAAAGAATAATGTGATTGTATTTTTGTTTCAAAAATGATACTTCTGGTCCAAATACAAAGAAAGGACCTAGGGGAATGCAGATGAACCATGAACGCCAACAGAGGACGTGTTAGAATATTGGTATGTTGAACTAGGGGGTGGTATGTGGGTGGAGCTGGAGGGAAATGGCAAGCTCCAGGGACAAAATTATCATTGATAGCATATTATATCTTGAGTCCTCCCTAAGCGACAGGCATTGTTTTAGGTTCTAGATGGTTCCCAGGCTTCTGGTTTGCACAACAAAGTATGCAACAATACCAGTCACTAAGAAACCAAGCCCCAGGAGAATGTGGAGATTGGGGGGGAAAAGCCCCGAATTGGCTGGGGAGGCTGAGATTGAGCACTTTCAACTTTTGACCAGAAACTTTGAAATTGCTGGAAGAGGGTATAGAACCAACACTCCAACATATGGGTTCAGGTAGAAACTTCCTCAATAAGACCACGAAAGCCCAGGAAATTAAAACAAGGCTCAATGAATGGGATATCATTAAATTAAAAAGTTTCTGCATAGAAAAGGAAACCATCAGGATCACACTTTCAACTTCTGAATACAGAGCCGGGCGTGGTGGCGCACGCTTGTAATCCCAGTACTTTGGGAGGCAGAGACCGGAGGATCCGGGTTCGCGGCCAGCCTCAACTCTCTCGCTCTCTCTCCCTCTCTCTCTCTCTCTCTCTCTCTCTCTCTCTCTCCTTAGTGTGGCCCTCCGCAACTTTGTGAGACCCGGTTTCAAAATAAAGTATAAAAAATAGGGCTGGGGGTGTAGCGCGGAGGTAGAACACCCCTGCGTACAATCCCCGGTACCGCAAAAAAAAAACAAAAAAAAAACTTCTGAATACACTGGGCGGGTGAGAAAAGTTGGAGCGCCGCTATATAGATGGGGACTGAATTAGTCAGCGATTAACTTCCAAAAATGAGTGGTTTATTTTGGCCCATGATTCTGTAGGTTTCAATCCAAAATCTAGTGCCCCATTGCTTTGGGCCTCCCATGGCAGACGTACATGGCAAAGCAAACTGAGCCACAAAACAGAACAAAAGAGAAATCAGGGTTCCACAATCCCCTTGGGGACATGCCCCCAGTGACCTTAGGACCTTAGGGCCTCCCATCACCTCCTGGCAGCACCATCCTGGGCACTAAGCCTTTAACATGGGCACCTTTGTGGAATGCTCATTCAAACCATAGCAGGGACTGGATCCTTGGGTCAGTGAGATGGGGTGTGGTCCAGGGCTCAGAGGAGGACCTCATGCAGGAACAAGGAGACACTGGTATCCTAAGAGTTGATGCAGTAGCTGTGAATGAGTCGGAAGCTGGAGTCAGACCAAGCCTGGTCAATAAGTGCCAATCCTGCCCACTTATTGATTTGTCAGGTGACCTCAGAAAGGTCACTTCCCCTTTCTGAACCAAAGTCATTTTTATCTGTGAAAGAGGAACAATATAATCATAAGTCCAGCATTTATTGAGCAGAAAGTCATACCCAGGACTTTCTATACATAGAAATACTTCAGCCCCCCCCCCCGTGATTCTGAGCACCGTGGACTAGCATCCCCAATACACACGTGAGCAAATCAAGGCTGAAGATTGGACTGGAGCCAACGCGTCCATTAAAACTTCGACAACTGAGGCTCAGGCTCAGTTCTATGTGAATCACTACTATGTGATTCTGTCAGTCATCCGACCCATGAAAAGCAGGATCCCAAACTCATGCTGAACACGATTTAGCATCTGATTGCCTTAGCTAAGACACCTACTTTGTCGGGTGGCTGAGACGTGTAGAAATAAAATGTTGAGCACAGGGTGTCTAACAATTGATCATGGTCATTAATATTACCCAAAGCTAGGATCCTCAGACATGCTCAGTGAGATGCAGGGACTTGATGGAGTAGGGGACAGCAGGACAGGGATTGACTGCTACCCCACATTGGAGGAAAAAGTCAGAGGCAATGAGATTTTTTTCGGCAGGCTGTGTCTTTCTAATGCAGGGTGTCTCCAAGACTCAGCCTTGGCACAGAGTGAAGGAGAGGGCCACGTGACCACAGAGGCCAGCCTGCCCCGGAAGGCAGCACTGGATTCAGGTTCCGCATGCCATTTCGAATGTGGATATTATTGGGAAGAAAAACAGAGACATGGCATTCCGGGCCTTGAAAATATGTAGGTGGGAACAGAGAAAAGCGGAGCAACCCCTGCTCCAGCGGCCTGCTCATAACAAGTGAGAGTTAAGTGTTTTCTGCTGCGTGTGGAACCAAGCCAAGCTCTCTCTCCACAATGACTGGGGCAAGCCCAGCATCCCTCCAAAGACACAGGTGCAGGTGGCGATGGCAGCTCTGCCCGCCTCCCTGGCACCGATGAGTGGGACCAGCTGGACCAAGTGTCAGAGCCTTCCAGCTCAGAGGCAGGAGCTCTGCTCCTCGCCCTGTGGACATCTTCTCCAGACACTGGTCACCTTGCCTGCATGCCAGGTTGGGAGAAAGAGTGACGTTTTAGCTCTTCTCTCCCTTCCCTTCCAAATGACAGGATGATTGGATGACAGGTCTGGGCCAGAGGTCTAGTGTCTAGTTTTCAAAATATTCCTTCTTTATTATCGCTAGGAAATCAGATGGCCTGTTCAGAAGGTCGGGTCACTAGGAAATCAGATGACACTAGGAAATCAGACGACACTAGGAAATGAGATGGCCTGTTCAGAAGGTCAGGTCACTAGGAAATCAGACGACACTAGGAAATCAGACGACACCAGGAAATTAGATGGCCTGTTCAGAAGGCCGGGTCACTAGGAAATCAGACGACACTAGGAAATCAGATGGCCTGTTCAGAAGGTCGGGTCACTAGGAAATCAGGCGATACCAGGAAATCAGATGGCCTGTTCAGAGGTCACGTCACTCAGAAATCAGATGACACTAGGAAATCAGACGACACTAGGAAATCAGATGGCCTGTTCAGAAGGTCGGGTCACTAGGAAATCAGACGACACTAGGAAATCAGATGGCCTGTTCAGAGGTCAGGTCACTCGGAAATCAGACAACACTAGGAAATCAGATGGCTTGTTCAGATGCTAAGAAGCTGGTAAGGACAACGTGGCTTTTATTTCATGTTCTACTTGACATCATGAGAGAAGATGAAAGTTGGTGAAACTGTTTGGTATTGAACAGAAGGAGGGAAGGCCCGTCTCAGCACTTCACGGTTTTGTTGTTGTGTGTATAGCCATTAAGAAGACACGTGGCCAACTAATGGTCCCTAAAGAGGACGGTTTGTTTGTTGTGCGGCAAGAGGAAAGTCCTTGCCTCCACTTACACCGGTGCTCTAGAAGATTCTCCTCTCTTCCATGATTTGCTTCTGAAGAGGTTTCCATGGGAGGGGGAGGCCCCTTAAATGTCCAATTTGAAAAACAAGTTCATTCTAGAAAGGAAACACGCTCTACTTGGCCCACAGGTGAGAGCTGGATCTCTCAGGCAGGGAGGTACTTGAGGGCACTCATGAGGTGGCCTGCCCCCGCCCACCACTCTGTGGCACGTTATTCTGTTGTCAGCTGAGGATGTCACCTGTCCTGGGGTGAGCTCTGCAGGATGTGGCTGCATTTGTCCCAAGCAAGAGGGTCAGCGTGGCCTGGTGTTAGCCGGAGTCCCAGCAGATGGCGCTGTTCCCTCTGCCTTCCGGCCAGTCCAGAGAGGGGTGCCAGGGCTGCAGGGGAGCTGGCTTGTGGGGGGTCCACCTGGGCTGCCACAAGCCCCAACTCAGATGGGACAAAGACAGGGGTGTGTGAACCACAGCAGGACAAAGAGCTGAGAAATGCGACAGGCTCTCACTGCTATATGATCCTTGTAGGCTGAACAAGTCTATGGTGTCTCGCTTCTGTTGCCAACAAATAAGATCAGAAATTTTGCCCGAGGGCAAAAAGAGAAGTTTCATCAAAGCCTTTATCTGAGTCTGTGATTGTCTGGAAGATTATCCCCTGCTGAGATAAATCTGACCCACTGGAGCCAGACTCTCCAGGGCTCTAGTTCTGACCCTACCACGGCTAGATGCACCAGGTGAATGCTGGCCCGGGCCTTGGTCCCTAGAATGGGAACTATATCCTGTCTAGGATGGAGAATGACTGGAACCCATCTCTTACAGTAACTGTGAAGACCCGATAAGATTGTCTCCCGGGAAACCACAATGGCTCACACTGTAACCACCTGACAACAACTTTGTCATTGTGATCATTGTGATTGTTCCTACTTGCCTGCAAATGCCACTCGGTTTACTGCCAGGGACCGGGGTCTGGGGGAGACACAAGGGATACTTATGACACAAGTTCAGGAAATACACAAATATTTCTTTTTTTTTTTAAGGAAAAGAAGTAAACATAACAAAAATATCAAAATAACCCAAGGAGGTTATGAATTAGTACTAAAGGAAGGATGTGGACAATATTCCTACAAAGGTTAGGGCAGAGGAGGGTGCCAAAGGCCAGAGATCCCAAAGAACCTATGATGGGGCTGTAGGGAGGATCCGTCTCTGTTCATGCAGAGGAGTAAGAAGGGGATTTGTGACTGGGAAGGAGAGGAGCAAAGACAAGTGGTAACAAAGGTCAAGGCAGGAAGAGTGAGGTTGAGAATACCTGGCACCTGGCCAGGTGCTTGGAGTGAGCCCAAGGCTAGGAGTCCCTCTGCGCAGGAGACTTTCCTCATGGACATCTGCATCCCGCAATCCCCATCCTATGTGGGCTGGAAAGAAATAGAGCTTCCGTCACCTGCACTGTGTTCCCAGCTTTCAGAAATTCCTGTGCAAGTCAGAAAAGCCAATTTCCCTGCGCTGTCAAGTCCGTCCTGCAGGATGGGAGAGGCAGGGATCCATCCTTGCCATTCTGAGAATCGGAAAGGGACTTAACCAAAGTTGGTTGGAGGAAAGGTGGAGTCGAGTCTGCAGCCCAGCAGCACACCCATTTTCTCCACTCTTTCCTAATGAATACAGTTAATATATTCTTAGGCAAGAGGAAGCCACAGAGAGCCCTGGGCGGGCTCCCAGGTGAGTAGGTAGACAGGAGGGAGAAGGCAGAGAACTAGCGAGGCAGGAGACCAAGAGGAGGCTGCTGCAGCTGTGCAGCCACACACAGCAGACTGGGCACAGGCAGGAGCAGCCAGGTGGAGCAGGAGAGAGGATCCTGGGAAGTATGAATGGTGACATGGTCTCGGTAGGATCCCTGTGGAGTCAACCACAGAAAGCGCAAAGACTGCTAGGAACATTAACCTGGCCTATCACAGTGGAGTCTGTTTACTGAGTCCTGATCCACTACGTAGAGCTCATTCCCAAATACTGACTTCCAGTGGCACAGAGGACAGGCGACCACAGAGCAGCTGGAGTCCTGTCTGCCAAGATGATATCAGACCTCTGTAAGACTGTCCCCCAGAGAGCACACACCTTCAGTTCCCATGCCACTAGCTCTGACAAGCTCTCATCTACTGAAAAAGCTTCAAGTCGACCTTACATGGACAGTTACATGAAAGTCTTAAAATCAATAAACAAAACACTTCCTTATTTTTTAATTTAGCATTTTCTTGATTAATCTGTGCAAAGTTACAGATCTGCCAATAATAGGTAAACTTTTTTTTTCCTGATAAGCATTACAATTGTTATATAACCCTTCATTTAAAAGCTGTTTTGTCAAGCCAGGCATGGTGGCACACTCTTGGGAGGCTGAGACAGGAGGATCGGAGGTCCATGGCCAGCCTCAGCAACTTAGCAAGGCCCTCCGCAACTTAGTGAGACCCTGTTTCAAAATAAAAAAATACAATAGAGATGGGGGTGTTGCTCAGAGGTAGAATACCTCTGCGTTCAATCCCTAGTACCACACACACACACAAATAGTTTTATCACATGCCATGCCCCGAGAAGCACACATACATAGGTGTACACACACACACACGCACACACACACACACACAAGAAGGAATGCTAGTAAACCAACTCCTAGACTGAGGGAGACAGGAGTTCAGAAGACAGGAGCCAGAGTTTGCTTTCTGCACCCACGAGGTGAAAAGATGGGGTGTTGGCATTGCTGCAAAACACGTGAAACCTGGTCTGGAGTTTTGGCACCTCTGGGGTGACTTTATTTACATCCATGTTTCCATGACCAGCTTTCCCTGGACTGTTACCATTGTTTCTCCTTGGCCTTCTTATTCCCAGGCCCCCGACCCAAGCTGGCTGCCCTGAACTGGAGGCGCCCTGCTGGATGAAGCGGCTATGAACCCAGCTGCTGCTGCTGTCTTCGGCTTTCCTGGCTCTCCATGGCCCCGAGCAGGGTCAGCAGGAGGAGAAGCAGCTTTCTGAAGTCTTTGTGGGAACCGCCAACCAAACCCAAACCATGCCCACTCTCTCCTGTCATCCTCAGCTAGAGGGAGCGCCTCCTCGCAACCAAAAATATTTCAAAATAGCAGCTGTAGGTAGAATCTTCAATCTGTACAGACGTAGGGATCATCCTAAGCAAACCTCTATTTGCCATGCAAGAGAGCTGCACCCGGTAAAGCTGCACAGCTCCCTCTCACACTAAGGACTGCATCCACTCTCAGGACTGAAGTTATTTTCATTCTAAACAAATTAATTTAAAGCTATTATCGTAAACTCAGCTTATATTTTAAAAATAAGGTGAGACCACCCAGTCCTGTTAGAACTGAATGAAAACCAGTGTGCTCCTTCATTATGAACACAGGATGAGCCTTTTGGAAAGATATGGTGCTCTATACCGAGGACTCTGGAAGTTTCCAGAACCTTTGACTCTGAAGTTTCACTCCTTAACAGTTATGCTCAGTAACTACTCCAACAGAACAAAGAAAAAAAAATATGTATATGCAGGTAATCGTGAATCATAGCACCGTCATTAAAGCTAATAATTGTAGATAACTCAAGCTATTGGGAAAACACTGTTAAGAGAAGAATTCTGAGATGGGCTAAATTTAACGATGAGGGGTGGAGGATGGAGGGGAGGAGAGATGGGCAGGTGAAACTTTAGCGAGCAACTGGCCCAGAAAAACAACAACACAAAAAGCTATGGGCTGAGATTCTTGAATATGTATCAGAGCTTGAACTCCAATCCCATTGCCAGCGCTCCCTCCTCCCCATCCTGCTCATAAGCCAACCGCTCCAGAAGCAGAAGTCCCTTCTCCTTAGGGACTGTCCTACTATCCCAAAGGTTTCCCCACTTCATGAAATCCTGTCCCTCTATTCTATAGCGAATGTGGGTTCAATGCAAGTTATGTATGCCTTTCTTCTCCACCTTTTCATTATAAAAGCATCCTCTTAGCCAGGCCTGGTGGCCCACACCTGGAATCCCAGTACTTGGGAGGCTGAGACAGGAGGACCACAGGTTTGAAGCCAGCCTCAGCAACTTAGTGAGGCTCTTAGCAACTTAGTGAGACTCTGTTTCCAAATACAAATAAATAAATAAAATAGAGCTAGGGATATAGCTCGGAGGTAGAATGCCCTTGGGTTAGGGCTCAATCCCCAGTACCATAAAAATAGTAGTAGTAGTAGTAGTAGTAGTAGTAGCAGTACATGAAAGCATTCTCTTTGCTCTGGCCCAGAGGACATATTTCTATCTGCTAGCTAGCTGTGCAGCAGGACACTCCAAGAACTTGTCCCAGGACCTGGTCTTTTTCCAACTGCCAGCATCTGTATGAGCTCCATACACACTTTAATTGCAGAGATCCTTTGGTCTCAAGAGATTTGGCCCAACTCTATCTTCAGAAAGCATGCACTGCCCATCAAAATGAAAGAATATCATCTCTACATCAACATGATGATTGTAAGAACTACAAAGTGGTAAAAATATAAGATGGCGTGCTGTCTCAGGCATGAGACCTGTGAGTTCTGGATCTAGAGGCAGAGTTGGAAGCAGAAAGTGTCCGATTTCAGAGCCCAGTTCAGAGAGTAACACTCCTTAGGCTGGGTGGACAGTGGCAGCCTGGGAGAACCAGAACACAGGACAATATTGGCAGCAGGGGAATCCTTTCACTACAAATCGCTAATAAAATAAAAGAGGCCACAAAACAGTGGGTAGGTCTGTGTACACGAACACACACAGAGCTAAACTCCCACGCAAAAGAACTGTCAAGTTGGATATGTTTTTTTCTTGTGTGTTGTTTTTTTTTTTTTTTGAGGAAGAGGGGCTATGTTGAATTATCTCTGAATCAAGGTCATAATTTTTTTAAAAAATTACAAAAAATGAACTCCATAATAAAATTTTGCTATCTTTCAAAATATGCGTGCACATAAATCCTCAAATTGGACATGAAAATATTTGTACTAATGTGATTTTCTAAAAATTGGGAATAGGGGATTTAATATTGCATTATAACTTGTATTTTAATTAAAAATTAAAAATAGATTACATGCATTTTCTTCCCTCTTTAAAAAATCCTTCCTACGAGTTCAGATTATGCATAAACATTGTATGGGTGTACATGTGAAGCACAGATAATTTTATTTGAATTAATGCAGTTAAGGAGCTTCTTTCGTGAACAGCTATCACACCACAGTGAAAACATTCAGAGCATAAACAGCATAAATAAGCAAAATGAAAAAAATATTATTGTACTGTTTACCAACAGATCTATAATTACAAAATAAATTAGCCATGAAATGAAACACTTTGGGTTTTCTGCAATATTGTTATGAGAGATTGGGTAATTTTTTTCCTCCAAATTAATTCTGGGAAAGCTTGAATGTGAAATATTGCAAAGAGCATCAGGATATTTTTTAAAAATATCAGAACACATCCATGCAACTCGCAGATGCACATTTTCATTTGCAAAGTCAAGGCTGCAAGTTGGCCAGCCCTGGGAAGAAGAATCCGGGAGTGCCCGAAAGAGAAGAAGCTCTACAAATGGCAAGTCCCCGCTGCCCGCAAGCTACAGATCTAGGTTTGAAGAGCGATGCTTTCTTTATTCTCTTAGCGAAGCCAGAACCTTCAAATCTCACCTCAGTTCCATGGAAACAAGAAAAGAGACTGACCTGCTCCCGTTCAAACAGAGAATTCCAGCATCCAGTCAAGGGACATCAGATGGACCTACAGACAAGTGCTTCGGTGAGTTGCCATGACTCCAAAGGAAGTGTCACTGGAGCCTTCCATGTGCCAGGACGGTCCCTCCCACCCCGTCCCTGGAGGCGTGGGCACAATCTGTCCTAGCTGGATATTCAGCATGCTAAGGATACAAGGCTCCTGGTTTCTTCTAAGAACAAAGTGTATAAGAACAAAGTCACGCGGGACACATTTGCCAGGTCCTCTCTGCAGCCTCAAGGTGCATGCCTCCCAGTTATCAGCCGGTTGGGTGCCTGGCTATCCTCTTTGCCTTTCTGGGTTTTACTTTACTTGCATCGAGCTTTTGGCTTTACGAAGTGCGTGCTTGTTATTGTGAGCAGAATGTGTGTGAACCCTAGTCACACTGTACTAGGAAGAAGGTGATCTGCGGGTGATGTGTCTGAGTTCAGACAAGGAATTACTTAGCGAGGAGGGAGGGGGGGCTGCATCCTCCATCCCTTAAAGAATGCCTCATCCTGTCCGGAAAGGTCCCAAAGACGCTGACCATAAACACACGGGGTCCCTGGATAAAGGTGACATGTCTGCTTCTTAAGTGCTCACTGTCCTCCAGACACTGGGCACAATGAGCACCCCAGCATCATCGCATAGCATCCCCTTGCTCTCAGAGAGGGGGATTATCCAGCACCTGCCTCTCATCAGGCTCTCCAAGGAGCAGTTGCCAGTAGGTTAATTGAAAAAGTCTGTTGAAATGAGAAATCATTAAAATTACAAATACAGTCTAAAACTGCATATTTTAACTTGCAATATGCCAACACACATTTTTTCTTTCCTTCTTTCTTTTCTTTCTTTCTGGGGGGTCCTGGGGATTGAACCCAGGGGTGCTGTATCTCTGAACCATACCCTCAGTCTGATTTTATTTTGAAGCAGCATCTCACTAACTTATCATGTGCTGCTGGTCTCAAACCTGCCATCTTCCTGTCTCAACCTCTCAAGTACTGGGATTATAGGTGTGCACCATCATGCCTCAGAAAACACCCCTTTATTAGTCAATATTTAGAAACTATGCCAAAGCCTTTGAGTCTGGCACCCCGGTTACAGTTCTTAAGTGTGTTTCTTCATAAGCCTCTCTCCACCATCGTAATGCGTCATTAGCATTTTACAATTCCAGGTTCTGTATACAGATGTGATAAAGTAAAATCAGACACACCTCAACCGGAGTCACAGTCCTTTCATATGACATGTCCCCAGCCTTTTACAATTCCAGCTCCCATGTCTGGTTTGACAGCCCTTCCTTTTTGGCAACTCGATTTCCAAAACATTTAACTTAGTTTGCATAAAAACAATCCTCTTTGTGCACTCCCATCCTGTTGGTTTACACAGTACTTAGTCAAATCACATAATTATGATAAGATGTACAATTGCCTGGAATGATTTGGAGACAACATAACTGGGTCTCATTGAGCAGACATTTCAGCTGGTGGCATCAGGGGAGCCTAGGCAATTCATGGCTGGGCTGCAGGTGGCAGCATTCAGGGTTCCTCTGTGGACAGAGAGGGTGGAAAGCGGTGGTCCCCCAGGAAATGACTTAGCTGAGAGCAGCCCTCAAGGAATCTCCATCACCACCAGCATCACCACCTTGGGCACCAAGTAACCCACAGCCTGTGTGTGGCCTCTCCTCTAAGCTCACAGTACGGCTCCTCGTTCCAGGTTACCTGAAGCACCTCTCCACCTACATGTAGTGTTTGAGGCCCATGACCCTCTCATGCCACCAAAGCATCAAGAATATCTTTGGAACAGTAAGAGAGTTTTAGCAACACATTTCCATTCTACCATCTGGCAAGTCAGTCCTAACCCTTTGCCTTGGGCTACCTTCTGCCCCTCCCCAAATTCATACATTGAGGTTCTAACCCCCAGGACCTCAGAAATCATCTGCATTTGGAGACAGGGTCTTTAAAGAGGTCATAGAGTTCAAAGCCACATAAAAATCATATTTGGTAGTGGCTTACCAGAATCAGAAACAAGATCAGAATATCTATTAATGACAGTAGTATTCACATCTCACTGAAGGGTCTAGTGTCGCAATAGGTATAAGAATAAATCAGCTCAACCACTTTGAAAACATTTGAGAATGTCAATTGTACATGAACTTAGGCACATGAGCCTGGGTCCCTAACCAACTTAGCAAGGAGAAAAGACCCTCCACCCTCAGCAAACTAAATAGGAGTTTGTAGAGCAATGGGTACGTGTAGAGATGTGCAAGTCAGTACTGTTGACCATCATCAACTGGGCACTATCCGGAAGACCGTGATTCACTACCACACTGTACAGTGCATTCACACGATGCATTGTTGTGAGCAGGGGTCAACGAACTTTCTCTGAAGTGACCAGATAATAAATAATTCATGTTTTGTGAGTGAAAAGACAAAGCCGAGGATACTACGCAAGCATGTGTATGACCATTTAAGTTGTGTAGACACCATTCCTAGCTCATGAGGCTGTTCAGGAAGACATCAGATGCAAAGCAATACATGCATGAATCCATTCCATGGGAGGAGGAGAGGGTGCTCTGAGGGGTGCAGGGGGGTTTGGGGGTGACAGCAGCTCCTCATCCTTTGATCCAAGTGCTTGTCACTCAGGGGGATTCGTTTGCACAGTTCATCCAGCCATCAGCATAAAGTGTATGCATTTTGCTCCATGTATATTTAATTTTGATTAAACGTTTTACCAAAGAAAGTGATAGGTGAATGTTTACTGGTTTGCAGGCAGAAGTCGACATCATAAGTTAGAAAGGGAGAGGAAGAAATTGCAAAGGAAAGACCTCTCCAATCTGTTCCTAAGCAACTCTCATGGGGACATAATCAAACTTCTCTCAAGGCTTTATATCAACAAATAATTATTTCAACATTTTTTTAAAAAGCACGAAAGTTGGGAGCAGCATAAATGTCCCCAAACATGAGTATTAATAAAGAAAATTGTGCTATAAATATGTGATATAAAATTATGCTTTTATTAAAACAATATTATTGAAGAACATTTAACCATACAGGAAAATCCCCACAGTGTAATGTTAGGTAAAAAATTAGTTTATAAAACACACACATTGGAAAAAACACTAAATGTTAACCATGGTTTTCTCTTTTATAGATAATCTGTCTTTTTCTTTTTCAACTCTCATGTGTTTTTCTCAAATTTTTGCAATAATATTGCATCTATAATCAGAAAAAAATACTTTTAAAGAAACTAGATTAGGGTGAAGAACGGTTTTGAAATTATCATTCGGATTTGTGAGCTTTACCTTGGGGAAATAAAATGCCTTTATTACCTGTAAGAAAAACGTGACTGTCTCAACTTCTTTTTTAGAGAATTGAACTTTTAAAATAAACTTTAAAGAGTTTTGTTAGTAAGATAATGTTTCTTATCACTACTGTATGATGAAGGCGACAGATCTAGAGATGTGTAGAAACATTGATGGTAATTCTGCCGATGAAGACATTTATAAAGGACATGCTTTCGTACATGTTCTCTGCTCTGGGTCAGGCACTTCCTTGCAGCAGGAATACAGGTCAGCTGTAGTCAACACCCTAGAGCATCGGACAGACTTGTAGGAATAGAAACATCAGAAAATCACACGCAAAGATAAAACCTCCACTCCGCTACATGCTACAAAGGAGAAGAAAATAATTCAGAGAGAACAACCAACAGGCTTCCAACTGTTTACCTGAGTCTACGAAGCGGTCTTGGATGCGCTGTGCACACCTGCTGCTGCTGTAGCAAAGCTCGTGCACGTTTTACACACCACCAGGTCCCGTGTTTCTAGCTGAGTTGGGCTGGGAACCAGTATAATCACGGGCATCTTAGAACTATTAGAATCCAGACCAATGCTCAGCACCTGCCAGGGACTCATGAAGGATGGATTAGTTCCCTCTATTAGAGGAAAATGAGGGCCCAGGGCCAGAATCCAAGAGTAATTTTCTCCTCCTTCATGCGTGGGGTGTCCAGGGCTGAATTGCTGAGTAGAGGAAAGTGAACAGGTCAAAAACCAGTGTCAGAGAATAGCCCAGGCCAGCAGACATCTACTGACATCTGTGCTGGGTCTAGTAAATATACAGATGTATATCTTAATTAATCAATGCATTAATTAAAATATGCATGAATATATATTCATGGTAGAATATACCTTGTACCCTTACGGAGGTCACGGTGCAGGGGAGAAAGGAAGAGCCCAGTGTGCTGCTGGCAGTGTATACGGAAGCATATGGGTCAAAGTTGTAGGAACCTTGGGGATGCTCAGGACCAGGTCAGAGAGGAGGGGCACGTGGAGATAGCAGCCGACTCTTGCCCCCTGGACACACACAGTGATGCCGGGCTGGGCCACAGTCTCGGAGCTTGAGGGAAGGATGTGGCTACAATTTGGGTCTGGAATGTCCCCCAAAGGCCCAGGTGACAAAGGCTTGGTCCCCATGGTGGTGCTATTGGGAGGTTATGAGACTTTCATGAAGTGGAGCCAAGTGGGAGGTCTTCTTGTCACTAGGGAGGAGGACAAACCCTCTAAGGGGATTACTGGGACCCTTCCTCTTCCCCCTTTTAAACACCCTGGCCATTAGGTGAGCTGTTTCTCTCTGCCTCTGGCAGACATCATGCCCCGCCATGATGTCCTTGTCACAGGCCAAAGCAATAGGGCCAACAGATCCTGGACTGAACCCTCCAATGCTGTCAGCGAAGTCGACCTTCCTCTCTTTAGGTTGCTCATCCCAGGTCTTTTTTATAGTCAGGGAAAGCCAACTGACACAGAACTGAGCCATGCTCCACTGCGATGTTTAGGTCACACCATCATGCAGAAGGTCTCTGTTTAGAAGGGAGAGTTCAGAAACCACAGAAGGTGGTGGAGAAGGAACACATAGACCCGGGGCCGAGGCCGGGCATGGGAGGGCAGTGGGCCTGAGGGACTGGGACTGGTGCTTTCTAAGAGGCCTGGTTTGATCCCAGTCACAGCCATGTGCCTTCACCCCAGGGAAGCTTGTGACAATAGCCAGGGCCTGCCCAGACCTCTCTCCAGCATGAGAGGACTTTCGTCACCCTCCTCCTACAGTGGCCAAATTGCCCTGTGCATAAGGCTGGGTGCAAGTTGCAGCCAGCCCTTCACCTGGACACACCATGTGATTCCGGCACCCCATGCAGCAGGGCGAGAGAGACATCAGGCTGGGTTGCATAACTTCCGACTCAGCGATTCTGAACCGCTGGGTACATGGAAAAGGAAGTCTACAGCATGCCACATTCCCAGGAATCATCCCCTTTGGTAACAGAGAACAGAAGGTGACAAAATTGGTGGTAGATTATTCAGTTTCTTCTCTGGGGCCCTGAGAGGGCGTTTGTGCCACGAGGCGGCTCCTCGTATTTGTCCTGCACCGCTCGCCCGAGGCTACCCCCTCGAGCTGATTGACAGCCGTCTGACAGAGCACTCATCTAGAGGAGCAGGCTGCACTGAGCCCCATGTCGACACGCACACTTTGATTCGAATTCAGCTAACATATTCTGAGCTCCCTCCGAGAATCAGGTGGGCCCGAGCCCTTCGCTGATGGGCGGTGGAATCCCCTGGTAATCCTAGCAACTGGGGATTGCAGTAAGAAAACTGGAGAGACCTGCATGCTAGCATGAGAATTGCCGGCAATATTTTCCAAGGAATCAGACCCTAAAAGTGTGGGTTCCGGAAACCCATGGACACCTATGGGAACTCCCATTCTGCCCCAGAGGCCCACTGCCCCACTAACCATGATGCGAATGGGGTGGGGCTGAGCTCATCACAGCCCAAACATGACAATGGTATAAAGGAAGACAGACAGCCCTTCCCCAGCACACCCGACACAGGCCCACGCCTGCTCCTTGCTGACTTTGATGGAGACGTGTATCATGCGCAATCCTCCGCCACTGACTGAAAGGCCTCCTGGGGTCAGTAGGGGCTCGAATTTGAAGAACAGGAAAGGAGACCTCCTGGTTAAAATTTTGAAAATGCTGCAGAGCTTCACTTTGGAAAGTCTCGTACAGAAAAACTGCTGTATTGGCTGCTAGGTAGGAGCAGATTCAGGACCCTGGGGGGATGCCGCAAGTCCTCAAGGCCCCACCGGCATCTCACCAGTATCCAGCCGACAGGAACCGAGAGCGCCCCCTGCCTTGCATGGGTGTGGATGGTGATTTGAGATTGCCTGCTTCAAGGCCTGGGGAAGACTCCTGATAAGCCAGTTGGCAACTTACTTGGGCCTTGTTTTCTAAACTATGGCAGTTTTTCCTTGCAACTTCTCTGCATAAAAACATAAAGGCCTCCTAGTTAACCTGTAAGCCCTTTCTACCAATCCTGGCTTTGTGTTTCATGGGCTCCAGCCCACAGCCAGGAGCTCATTTGCACTAGAAGGGTCGCTATAGAAACCTTCGGAAAAGGAACTCAGGAGGATTTTCACAGCATGGAGAGTCACTGTATCTCCCTCCCCTCAATCAGGCTCCGGTGTGTTTCCAACAGTGGTTGGGCGGAAGCCCAGGTGTGCTCCCTTAGGAAGAATAGGCCCTAGGGACAAAAGCAGGATAATTTTGATGCAGAGGAGCTCACAGCCTCCAGGGGGCGCCCCCTGCCTCTGAAGCCCTCGCCCCAGCACCTGGTAAAAACCAATTTCCAGCAAATAGCCCTGGGTTTATGATCACATGCATAGGAATCAGAGCTCCTGAAGGTCAGGTAAGCTTGCAGGAGCAGCTGAAGAATCAGGAGAAGCCTAGATTGCAGGTGGTCGATTGGGCACCAAGCATCATAAAGTCCCTGGACACTCAGGGGAATAGAAGGCCAACTCCCTAGAGAGTCAATGAAACTGACATCACTGAGAACGGTGCTCACACAGAGCACTTACTAACTGATCTAATCTGCACCCTGGTATGCAGTCCTTCCTGCCTGCAATGTTACTATCTGCATTTCCCAGATAAGGAAAGGGAGGCTCCTAGAAATGTAGGACCTTGACCAAGGTCATTGCTGGAGAGTTCGAGCGGGATGCACAGGATACCGAAGCCTGAGGTCACCACGGAGCTGGACCGCCTCCGAGAGCAAGCAGGGCATACGCAGTGGGGAGCGTTTAAGATACATTTCATCAACCTCTACTTTATGCACGGCGACCGTGAGTTGCAGATTGTAAGGAGTAAAATACCCTCCACCACTGCTGAACCAGGTGTTCCAACGTTCGCTCTGAAAAATACGATCGACATAAAAATTGCCCCTTCATTCAAGAAGCCTGGTGCTGAGTCACAGAATGACTAAACGCAATTTGAGGTCCCTGTAATGCAACCAGAGCTGTCAGCCTCTGTGCCGGCTCCTCCTTTGTGACAGCTGTATTCTTCTAGTCTTAAAGTGTTCCCCATAAAATTACAAATATCCCATAGAAGAAGCACAGCATACGCTTTCTCGGTTAAACATCTCAGGAAATCCAACAAAGCCAGGGGCTCAAACATTCCTGGTGGGACTTTCACAGATGCTGCACACATGGTCCAGATAGGTCATCTGCTTACCTCTCCTGTGCCTACCCTGGATAGTCTTCCAGGCCTGCGTGAAGACCACCGCTATTGGGCATCCCTTCTTCCTCAGGGTGCAACAACAAGGCTTAACGGCTGAATCCACACAATTTCACTACTTTGCAGTTCTGTAGTTGGGAGGTCAGAAGTCCAAAATGGGTCTCTTTGGCAGCGTGCACTCCTCCAGAGAGTCCATCTCTTTGCCTTTTCCAGAGTCTAGAGCCACCCCACCCCTTCAGCCCAGGGCCTCCGGTTCAGTCTACAAGGCCAGCTGAGCTGACATAACTCCGACCTGCCTCCCTCCAGCGCGTGAGCCTGAGGTTACACCAGCCGCCTGGATAAGAGTCTAGTGAAGACATGGCCCTGCTCCCAGGACCCTACCTAGTCACCTCTGCAAAGTCCCTGGACCACATGAGAGACATCTCCAGGCTTCAGGGTTAGGACGTGGTCCTCTTTAGGGGTCTGTCCTACTGCCCACCCTAGGGTATTGTTCAGTGCTCTGTGTGATGTGAGGCAGTTGCCATATTCTTTACCTTCTGTTTATTTCTTATTAGAATTTATATAATCCCACTTCCAGCTGATCTCCTGGTGTTGGACATTAGGGAAAATTCTTGTGCTCTGAATCACAACCTTTGGACCCAGAAGGGAACTTTTGGCTCCCTCTTGGCTCTCTGCCAACAGATGGCCACAGCCTGGGAGATCGATGAGCACATAAACTAACTGCGAGTTAGCCGTGAAGTCTGCATTTGTGGACTTGAGTCTCCAATTTGCACTACTGGACTAAGCCCCATGCTTGCTTGTCACATTATCACAGGGTGAAGCTCTATTGGAGGGGCGAGGCGAGAAGTTGCCCGGTGGATAGGAGTGTAACTTTCCAGCACCCACCTTGGGAGCTGCCTGAGATATGCACTGATGATCTCTGTGCATGGGTGCGCTGGCTGAGGATGCAGTGCCTCCTGGTTCTAAGACAAACAGGGGGGTTCCTGTCCATCTTGGATAAGCGAGGTGTTAGGGTTTGGATCTGCAGTGTCCCCCAAAAGTTCCTATGTTGCAGGTTGGTTCCCAGCGCAGTAGTGCTCAGAGGTGGCGCTTTTTGGAAATGATTGGATCATGAGTACTCTGACCTCATTGGTGGATTAATCCATTTGATGGATTCATAACTTGAATGGACTGTGGGGAGGTAGTGGAGACTGCAGGCAAGTCAGGCATGGCTGGAGGAAGGAGTCGTGGGGGTGTGCCCTTAGGGACTATATTTTGTCCCTGCCCCCCTCCCAATCTCTCCCAACCTCTATCTCTCTCAATCTCTCTCTATCTCTCTTTCTCAATCTCTCTCTATCTCTCTCAATCTCTATGTCTCTCAATATCTCTCTCTCAATCTCTTTCTCTCTCTGTCTTTCAATCTCTCTCAATCTCTATCTCTCTCAACTTCTCCTTTTTCAATATCTTTCAATCTCTCTCTATCCTTCTCTATCTCTCTGAAAATCTCTTTCAGTCTCTCTCAATCTCTCCATCTCTCTTTATCTTTTTCAGTGTCTCTCTCAATCTCTATCTCTCTCTCCTCTATATCTCTCTCAATATCTCTGTCTCTATCTCTTTTAATCTCTCAATCTCTGTCTATCTCTTTCAATCTCTCTCTATCTCTTTCAATCTCTCTATCTCATTCAAACTCTCTCTCTCTCTGTCTCTCTCTCTGTCTCTCTCTCTGTCTCTCTGTCTCTCTCTCTTTCTCTCCTGGCTGCCATGAGCTGAGCCTCTCTCCTCTACCACACCCTTCCACTATGGTGCCCTGCCTCACCTAAGGCCCGAAGCAATGGAGTCGGTCCACTATGGACTGAAACCTCCCAAACTTTGAGCTGATACAAATCTTCCCTACTCCAGACTGTTGATCTCAAGAACTTGGTCCCAGGGATGAAAAATTGACTAACACCCAGGGGAGGCCACGGGCAGCAGCTGTGTTTCTCCCGACAGAAGCCCTGCACTTGTCAGGACCGGCAAGGACAGAACGTAGAACTGGCCCATGGAACCAAAAGGAGGAATGAAGGGTGGCAGGGAAGAGGGGAAAGAGAGATGCGTGCATGGGGCCAGCTCTGCCTTCAGCGCCTGTGGCAAGGCTTCATCTTCGCGAAGTCTACTCAGGGCCTGCTCAGCCCGGGAAAAGCTTCCCCAATTCAGCCTTCTATCCCAGCAGCAGACAGCAGCAGGTGGGAGACCAGCCAGTCCCCTGGACTGCAGGGACATTGTTGCAGTTCCTCAAGCTCTTTAGCCCTCAATGGCCTGTCATTTTAGGGGCAAAGAGAAGTTGTCCCCTGGTTGTCTGGAGAAGGTGCAGGGCGCACCTCTGCACACTTCATCTGTCCAGCGAGCCACTTATTCATTAAACCAAGACTCACTGAATAACTTCCAGAGTCACAAATTGTGCAAGTGGCCAGGGAAATAAATCCACACGGCTTGGTCTCTGGTCTCCTCTCTCCAGCAATTTGCGGTAATTTTCACTGTGGATTTCACTAAATGTTCCTCTTTTTTAAAAATGTTATGACACTTACTGAGACTGAGGGAGCCTCATTGTGCTTACTTCCCGTAATTGTTTTGGGTATTTTATTGCTTTTATGCTTAAGCATGTTCTTCAACGTTTCTAGTTAGAATCATTGTTTAGATCGTTGTGGGCTGAGGCAAACGGTAATGAAATAGGTTCTGGTTCTCGTGCTTTCTAAAACCTCCTTTGCTTTCTTTATAAAAAAATGCATTCTATAGTTTGATAAGGCTTAAATAAAGACTGTCTTTTATGCTGTTAGAGAATTCACGCTTCGATCATTAGAATGGAGTTTGTCGATATCTCCAGGCTCTGGAAGTCTCCATAGAAATGCAGCGGTTTGTTCCAAGGCTATAGAAAGGCATAAAGATGAGCTCAGCAATACCAATTCTTTGAGATAATCACTCAAAAAATATTCCAACCGACCATCGATTCTGACAAGTCTCACAATGAAATGTTGCTAGAAATATCGCTGATTCAATAGAAATCCCAATCAACCGATATCATTTGCCTAACGTCATTGACATAAACATTTTAAATAATGCTTTAGCAATAGGGATTCCATATGCAATTATTGTCCATACCCTGGTCTAGTTCATACCCAGAACAATCAGCCTGGACAGGCTCGAGGCATGGGCACCACAGAAGAGATGCAGGCGGGGCTGACCCCACCTTCTAAGATGTCCCCATCAGACACTGGAGCCACATGACACGGGCGGGTGCACCTTGCCAGGAGCTCAGAGATCCACTTACACTTTCGCCTGCTAATTTTCAGAAGTGGGCTCTGTGTACAACCAGATGTGACAGCTTCTAATCTTCACAATTACTTTTCTGAAACCGAGAGAGTTCTCGACTTTCATCATTCAAGCACTTTTCATGGCGTCTGAAAAATGAGTCTCCAAATCCCAGACATACATTTGAAAAGCTAGTTTAAGTATTTCAACAATGAAATGAAACGAAACAGTGGGGATGGGCCCAGATCACGAACCAGCCTGCCGATCCTCATTCCGCCACGGGCAAAGGGCTCCTTCAGGACTTTCCATCTGTGGCCAACAATGTCACCTCCTTGTCCTGCGCCTAGGAAGGCCTGTCCCTAACTCAGCGCTGCTCACAGCCCAGACCGGGGCCCCATGGTCGGCTTCACTCTGCATAAGGACCCTGCACCTTCGGGCCTCTGCTCTCCCTCTGCAGCTACCACCTGCCAGGCTTGAACCCCGGCGACCTGCATCAAGGAAGTGATGGAACAGAGCCAGTGTCCTTGTGATGACCTTCTGACCACAGCTCGGAGGCCTTGCCAAGGTCCTCAGCCACTCTTGCAAGTTCCTTCATTCCCATTCCTCAGAGAACACCCCACCAGGCGCCCTCCGGGCTGGCCAGTGCCATTGGGTGCTTACAAACGCTGGAAAGCACATGCTGAGAACTCTGAAATTCTACACTAGGGCCTGAGAATGTGCATTTCTCACGTGCTCCTGGATGGTGTTGCTGCTGCAGCCCAGACTCCGTTTGGATGCATGCTGTTGAAGAATTGTACCTGGCTTCTGACCTTATGCCCACGAGTCACCCCGGGGAGTCTGTTAAAAAGCTGTTCCCTTTCAGTGAGTGGGTTAGCACAGCCCCTGCCTCTGGGCCAGTGTCCGGGGGCTGCCATGGTATCTCAGTCCACACAGCAGATCTAGCAAGCAGACACCTGCAGCCTCCTGCGGAGCCCTGTCCCTCTCTTCTCTGCCATCTTGACATTTCAATCTATTTACACCCACTCCTTCCAGCCTCTTCTCACACCTGATTCTATTACGATAGGATTGGCTTAGCACAGCATGGGGATGGCCACCCAAGATACGTATCTTCCCCTTCCCATGTCTGCGGCAGACATCGCAGATCCATCCTGGTGCTATTTTGTGCTAAGCTCAGACCCAGAGACATGATCCGTCTTCCTGTAGTCTTCCGAGCAGCCCCTCCTATCTTATCAGCCGGTCACGTGACTTCCCTCAGGCTGGCTGGGTGCTGCTGGGAACTCTCTGAGGTTTACTCTGTGTGGTAGGCTGCCCGGGCCAGTAAGGCTGGACAATGTGCTGTGTTAAAATGCAGCATCATCCACCATATTTACCAGCCGTGTTTAGACCCCGACTAGTCTGCCATGTTCCTTCTGGGTGTGGCCAGCCTTGTGTGTGTAAGGCCATTGCATGCATCCCAGCCCCAGCTGTGTTGTAGTGTGTGTGCGGCAGGACACACGCATGGGTGAACAGTTCATCTCTGCACCACAGTAAATACAACCTGAGGTCAGCAAGGATGCCCGCATCACCTTCCTCCCCTGCAGGACCTGGTTAGTAGCCTGAGAACAGCATGACCCCGTTAGGTCTTGGAATGAGAATACCTATAGATCAGAGCCACAGCCAAACCCCAGCCCTCATCATGGGATGGAGGCCAGAAGGAATAGAGAACGGAAATCAAGTGAGTTGCATTTGGAATGGGCAGCAGCCGAGGGCAGAGGCAGAACAAACCCAGGAAGCCACAGGGAGCCCATGGGGGGAGCATCCCATAGTCCCCAGGGGAAACAACATCACCCTGCTGGTGAGGAAGACAGAAAAACCTAAGGAGGTGGGCAAATAACCTTGTGACTGAAAGTTAAAGCTGAATTAACTGAGACATTACAACATTAGGCAAAGCCCACTTTACCAGTGACTCCACTAATTTTCCTTTATTAGAGGAAAATGTCGGGGTTTTGATAGACTCAAATCAAGTTATGGAGCATGTAGTAAGGTTACACGTTTGCACACCCACATTTCACCTTTTGGTTTGTTTTTATTTATTTATTTTTATTTTTTTACTATAGGTGAGATCTATATCCAGGACACAGGTAGATGCTGGCCTATTTTCACATGCCCTTGCTCCTTGGTATCAGAAAATTCACAGGCTACTGAGAAGGCAAGAATTCCCCCAGGAAGTTGACACAATGCACGAGAGATGAAAATCAAAGCAGCTCTTCCTTTCGACCCGTCTCCCCACGAAATAGGTGGGAGCGCCGTGCTCAGAGGGAACTCGCAGCCGAGGAGTTGAAGGGACTGGATCTCCCTTTTCTGGGAGTTACACAGCTGCTGACAAGTGCTCCTTTCAAATGATTGATTCCCCAACATGTGAGGATCCGAGTTAAAGCTGAACCTCAGAGCCCGAGTTCAGAGTCCGAGATGAAAAGCGCACACTGCGTGCCCGCCTGGCCTCTGCCGGGTGCGCGGGCTTCTCGTCTCCTGAGCGACTCCGTGGACCCAAGGAGGCAGGGGATGGGCTTTGGGGCAGTTCGCGTGGGCAGCAGCGTGGGCACTCTGGTCACTTAGATAAATGATGTTTACCAGCTGCATTAGCCTCTACGTGCATGCTTCCAACATGGCAGCCCATCCATTGGAGAACAGCCTGCCTGGAGGCCTGGAGGCTGGGGTAGACCAGCAGCCCCAAAGCAAAGATAAACTCTTACCTGAAATGAGGAGGCTCAGAGATGTCTCCCCAAACCACTCGATTGTCTGAGACCCAAATGTTTTCAATAAACAATCACGATGCAGAACTTCTTATTTCTTTTTTTCAGTGGTAGTCACTGCTTTCTGAGCTTGGGTGTTAAAGGGAGCCATTTTAAAGTGGATTGTGTAACAGCAGCACAAGGTGTCCCTCACACACGGGAGGCATGACAGGGTTGCCACAGTCAGGTGACTCTGTGATGAGCATTAGGAAGATCTGACCAAGTTTCCCTTCTCCCCTCTTCTCTTTCTTTCATCTGCATTCTCTGGTTGATACAAGAAATGCTCAGGGCATTAGTCAGAGGGGCAGAAATATTCAATCGAGCTGGTGGAGAAGGAGGACAGTGACATGACTTTGGGACTGGAGAAATGTTTCTGGCCAGACTCACAAACGGCAGCGCCATGTTTTGCTAAGGTAGAGGACACGATGTAAAGAGACAGACCCAAAAGTTACCTTGAAAGTCTTGAAGGGAATTATCACAAAACCGGAATGCTTCCAGAAGGTTCGCTGAGTTCTCCAGGCTGACAAAGAAGCAACCAAGATAGCATCTTGTATTCTTCCTCTGTAGGATGGTGCTTTCTCTGTAACTTGTTCAATCCTTGACAAAAGCTCCAAGTGATTGGATAAGACACCAGAAACCACCAAATATCTTGGTTGCTTTTTTTTTTTTTTTTTGTCAGCCTGGAGAACTCAGCAAACCTTCTGGGAGTATTCTGGTTTTGTAAAAATTCCACCTAAGACTTTCAAGGAAACTTCCAGGTCTGTCTCTTTACACCATGTCCTCCATATTAGCAAAACACAGCGCCACCGTTGGGGAGTCCCACCCGGAACATTTCTCCAATCCCAAAGACATGTTACCGTCCTCCTTCTCCACCAGCTGAACTAAATATTTCTGCCCACCACCAGGCAGAGAGAGGGCCGGAGCAATGCGGGTACAACTCGAATGTTACCAGATGTTCATCTGGAAGGGGTCAAAAGGAATGTGAAGTCTTTATGAACCTCCCATTCTTGATGTCCTGAAATGTCAATTCTGTCGTGTTTGAAATAATTAGAGAGCGGTCTTCACAATAGGGTGAGGGGTCATCTCTGATGTGTACAGATCCCCAAACTCACCTGAAAATCTAAGCATCCTAAATGCACTCCCTAGGGCTCTGCAGACCTCGTTGTCCCTCCTCCTAAATTCTCTACCCCAGTAACTGGCTCTGCAATGATCCCCCCAGTCCTAAGAGCTGCAACCTGCCTCCCATGCCCTCCAGCATTCCCCACTACATGTGACTTCTACCCCTTTCTGTTGGCCAGTCCTCTCTCCTGCACCCTGCCAGCCCCTCTGCTTTAGGAACACCCACCCACCCACATCCTGTGTCCTCCTCGCCCCTGCCCTGCCCCTAGACCCGTTTCTCACATTAGCAAAAAGTAAATCAAACCCTGTTGTTGTTGCTGAACATGCTCCCACACATTCTTGGCAATGACAATCCCCAGGGTCTCATTAGCAGTCCGGATTCTTCAGTCTCCATGGGCCTGCTGAATTCAAATCTCCAGGGATAGTATCTGGACATTTGATTTTCCCTAGCTCTGCCCAGGTGGTTCTCCTGGCCAGGTGGAGGCAGTGACCGACTGGGAAGCACAGAGGACCTGCAGCCCCAAGCTCCCATTCACTCAGCGGTGTCAACTGTCAACTCTCTCTCCTCCCACAATCCCTTGCACGCAACAGGTGTCCATAGATCACATTGGATGAATGAGCTGATGAATCACAATTCATGGTCCGGCAGCATAGGCCTATTCATGCCTCTCCACATCCATCATGCTGTTTTTATCTCCTCACGTAGTGGTTCTCATCTCTGTCCCACACATTCTGATAAACCATAACTTGAATTTCCCCTTATCTCTGGCAATACATTGTGCTTTGAGCTGCCTCTTTGCCAAGTGTCTATATATAAACACCTATCAAAGTGGTGTCACCTGTCCCATGAGCTTCCTCTGAGCAGGGACCGATTTCTTCATCCACCACATCCTAGGTATCCAGTTTAATATAAAGGTACACATTTACTTTGTGACCAACCCTGGTAATACCCAGGCAATTCAAACCACACGCTAGCACTTTTCAGAAGAAAATGTAGCTCACACTGGTCAAGTGAATTTTCTATGTCACAGAGCAAAAGAATAGCCAGCTTTCAAAAAAATGTGGTATTATGTGCTTTCAAGAGTACTCCCAGAATTCTTAGCAGGAAAATGAATATACAAGTGTAAATATTCCATGAGAAGATGAGAGGGCGCCCGCACCTGCTACAATGCCAGCTGCCAGGGATGAATGCCGCAGAGGCACAAAGGGCTCGCTCTTGCTAAAAGCAAGAGGCTGCACCAGCCAGCCTGAGCCCGCACTTGTTAGCACGGTTGTATCACCTCTGCTGGAGGCCGGGCCTGCAGAGCCACGAAGCCAGAATCCATTGGCAAATAGCTCAGCATGGGCTTTCCTTGCCTACAACCTCACCAAGCAATGGGGGAAACTTGCAAGAAGAAAAAAGGGGGCCATGAATTTTCACAGCGTCTTCATAATAACAAAAGAAGCTTATCATGATGAGACTTAATAGTAATCTTAAGGCGTGATAGGGAAAGCTGGTTAGAACACACTCACATGTGCCTGTATACATACACATACACATAAGTGTGGCATAAGTATATCTACACAAATGTGTGTGTTTATAAACTTACTGAGCAGTTTCCATATCCCTGAGAAGCGCAGATGGCCCAAAATTTAATCTGGTGATTGTAACAAGCTGCATCAGGAATTATATGCTACTTTCATACAGCAACTGAGGGTGGGAGAGATCAGGTGACTTGTCTAAGGTCACAAGGCTAGCATGTAATGAGCCTGAGATTTAAACCAAAATCTGTTAGAGTCCAAAGTCCAAACTCTTAAACACACCATCATCAGCATGGAGTGATGGTAATAATGGTGATGGTGATGATGGTGATGATGATGATGATGATGATGATGATGATGGTGATGGTGATGGTGATGATGGTGATGGTGATGGTGATGGTGTTGATG
>PVJS01005671.1:0-63174 GCA_004027185.1 Glis glis | reverse complement strand
CAGGTGGGTTCATTTTTTTCTTTTTTTGGGGGGGGTTGACAAAAGCACCATATTCTGGGTGGCTTAAACCACAGGAATTTATTTCTGTTTCTTTTTTTTAACTTTTTATGTTCATTTATTGATGCATTGTAATTATACATTTTGATATATGTCAGGGTATGAACATCATACATGCACACATTGTACATTTAGCCCTCCTTTCAATCCCACCCTATTCCCTCCCCCTTCCCTCCCTTTCATGCTCCGGATAGTGATTGAGTCTTAGAGGTTTGTGTATGTACATCATGTGCTATAGTGTGTTTCCCTCCACTCCCCACCCAACTCCCTCAGTTAGGTCACCTTCTTTGTCCATCTAAAGATTTCTTCTTCTTCCCTTCTAAGTCCCTTCTACATCCCATTCTATCTAGCTCCCACAGATTAGGGGGAACATCCGATTTTTTACTCTTAGTGACTTACTAATATCGCTTAGCATGCTACATCCAATAATAGGTTAGGGAATCCTCTTAGATCCTAACTCCAAAATTTACCCTGGGTCCACTCGCTTCCCTCTACCCCTTGCCATGGCCCTACAAGCTGCCAAATGCCCCCAGCCGCCCTGCCACCCTCAGAGCCCCCTGCAAGCCACTGTCTGCACTCAGCTCCACCACAGGGACTGTGAAGCATATGTCTGGCTGTGCCCCGTCCTCTTCCCAGCCCTCTGGTGGTCTGCCCTCACGTTAAGAGGACAGCCACTGTCACCACGGCACCTGCAACACCTTACACCTCAGAGCCCTGCTCCTTCGCTGGAGCAGGCACCACACATGGCGATCGGGCTCCGCCCCAAGTGGGGGAATGACTGAGTCACTGCTCCCCTCTTCAGAGTGTCCCTCAAATCTTGGCATGGGCATCCTTCTCTTAATGAATGAAAGAGTGTCCTGCACAAGCTCGCTCTCTCTCTCTCTCTCCTTACCCCATCTCCTGACTCACTTGTACATTGGGTTGAGTGCTTGCCACTCATCTTCCCCACCCCAGTAAGATACAGCCTGGTCTGACACATCCCCTCGCTGTCACCAGATGTGAGACCCTCTGTGAGTGCGTGCTAGATAAATCCAGAATGCTCCGTTCTCATCACCAGAATGCTCAAAACACGCACGATCATAGGACTGACATTCCTCAGCCAGTTTCAAAGGTGCTGCATTTTGCAATCTCCCAGCCAGGTAGGACACGCAGCTCTGATGTCTCCAGTCAGAGGAACACACGGGACACTGGCATGAGCGCAGAGTGCAGGGACATGCAGGATATAGGTGGGGCCACGGAGCAGCCGCCAGGCATAGCAGAAATGGGACAGTGGGCAGTGCCCGTTAGGGACTACAGATGACTCAGTCTGACCCAGCTGGGAAGGGCTGTGGAGGTCAGAAATGTTGCCTGGTCACATGTCCCTCTGCCCTGCATAACTTTGCCATCCCCTCCTCCCCCAGGAGGGATCTTGCCCACCTGCCCTGTGTCAGCCCAGGCAGCGCATCACCCTTCTCTCTGGCAGGTCCTGAGACTTTCAAGTCAGGGCCATGAGCCTGTGGGGCAGGTCCTCCACCCCTCCTGAGGACAGGGTGGCCCTTCTGGGCACCATTGCCCTGCTGGTCTTGACATGGGAGACATTACTGTGTATGAAGATTCTGATGCCTAGGAAGAGGACATCTCCCCAAGATTCACATCTTACCACAACTAGTTCCTGCTCACCAATCTAAGGTTGGAACGCTGACATTGTGCTTGAGTTTAGTGCCACACCAACTACATTCACATGGACAGTCGTTCACCTAATACTTCCAGAGGCTTCTAATTGCAGACACCTGTAGAAATACACATGCATATATAGCTACACTCACATGTAGGTATATGCGTATGCACATACATACATATGGATGTATGGATGTATATCATATATTATAGACATGTGTATGTATAAATATGCAATATGCATAAATACAGATAATACTGTGTGCATATAAAATTATGCATATACTTTTCCTACATATATGCTTTACATAAGCAGATTGGCATAAATATAAAAATGAGAGCATATGGATAAGTGTGTGTGTGTGTGTGTGTGTGTGTGTGTGTGTGTGAGCGCACACGTGCCGTGAATGTCCTTCTAATGTAGAAGGGGACATTCCCTTGGCTCTTCATAAATGTTTATTAATGCTTTAATGTTTTTTTTGGTACTGGGGATTGAACCCAGGGGCATTCTACCACTGAGGTACACCCATGCCCCTTTTTATTTTTATTTTGAAACAGGGTCTGGCTAAGTTGCTGAGGCTGGCCTTGAATCTGTGGTCCTTCTGTCTCAGCCTCCCAAGTACTGGGATTGCGGGCATGAACCACCATGCCCGGCTCATCAATGCTTTTGAAAACAGGCATTTAGTTATATTCCATATCTCTTTCTGGTTATTATACATAGAAAATACATATTGGCCTCAGGAGATGTGACTTAATTCTCCTATTCTTGTCAAAATAAAGGAAACGCATATGAGATTCCAAAGGTGCCGAGTAGTCTACAATATGGTGATGTTCAGGGTACAGGCCCTGACCCTGGGTCCCAGGATACAGGAAAGTCCGAGACTGCCCCAAGCTCATTTTCAGTTCCCTAAACCTTAAATATTCTCACTAGGACCTTTTCATGCCTCAAATATCCCTCCCTGAAATCACTGTGTCCTTAGTTTGTTCCAAAAGTGTCAGAAAAATATCTCTTATTTTTAAGCCTCTCCCTTTGTTCTTGGCGGTCTGCGTTTATTACAGTAAGCTCACAGATTTGACACCAGGCATCAGCCCTGCACAGAAGCTGTTATTTATCTGTCAGGGCTGAGTTCATTGTCGTGCTGCCGGAGAGAAAGCTCCACCGCGAGAGTTGAAGCAGATGCACCAGGCAGCCGCTGTCAAACTTTGTTTGACTTGAATTTGTATTTTCTATTTTTTGACCTATCACCAGCTATTTTTTCCCATTTCTGTCACTAGTAGGTAGTACATAAAGTCTAAAGGAAGTTAAACCTTCTTGAAAAAGTGTAAGGTCTTTAGGGATAATTTTGAATTTATCTTGAATTTAGTTCCCAAGAAAGTAAATCTTTGCAATAGCTTTAGACTATACAAAATATTCTAGATTGGAGCCAGAAACATAGCTACATGGGAAGACTTGTCTCCAGTTCTGAGGAGCTAAATGTAATTTAAAACATGGACTCCTAAAACCATATTTATTTTTGTAAGCTGAGGGGAAGAGTGTGAATGATCCCCCAATTCAGGGGCCCCGCACTGCTGCCCTGGTGGACAGAAGATGAGAAGAGACGGGTGAGAAGTTCCCTGGCAGCAGCGATGCCAGCAGAGGCAAGGGAGTGAGGGATGGTACCTGAGGAGCCCTTAGTGAGTTCAAAGGCATCGTCGCCCTACGTTTACATGTCTTCAATAGAACCGAATACAGTCGGGGAAATTATCTCTACACTTCCAGATTTGACTGAGAGTTTCTAGAACCCCACAATTGTGTGTTTGAGCGTTTCTAGAACTCCACAATTGTGTGGTTGAGAATCTCATCTGAATTTCTCAGGTTTTGGGGGGGTCAGTTACCCACACCCAGGACATTAAATTGACAACATGCTCTGAAGTGATTACGAAGTCAGTAGAAGATGCCTACAGGATCCCATCACGGCACACTTGGGACATTCAGGAAGTTAAATGTGTGTATTTGAGCTGAAAGGTACTGACTGTATATAAATCACAGAAACAAATTTTAACACAAAATTTCAGTGTACATGTGAAATGGTGTTATTCCCGTGCCTTGGTCCTTTAAGACTTCTTGGCAGGGTCGGAGGCCCCTCCTGCCCTCGAGGGTGACCCCCAGGCACCTGGCTGGGGAAGTCCTCAGACCACGCCGCTGCCCTGCTCTTCTGCATCTGATGCCGAGCACAGAGCATGTCCTCCTGCCCTGCTTTGTCTGGAGAATGCCTATTCATTACTTGTTTTAGTGATTTTTTAAAAAAGAATAATGGCTTCATTCAGTTATCATTCACTTACCATATAATTTCCCCATTTAACACATGGGCTCCTAAAACCCATATTCCATAATATATTCGCAGAATTGTGCAGCCACTACCACAGCCAATTTTAGAGCATTTCCATCACTCCAAAAATAAACCCATACTCTTTAGAGTCAATCCCCCAGCTCTCCCCTCTCGGCCCCTAGAAACCACTACTTTCTGTATCAGCTTGCCTATTCTGAACATTTCAGATAAATTACATCTCACGTGTGGTTTTTGTGACTGACTTCTCTCACTGGGCAAGATGGCGTCAAGGCTCAGGCTGTGGCATGTGTCAATCCCTCATTCCTTTTTATTGCCAGGTAAAAGGCCACTGTAGCACAGAGCATCGTGTATTTATCCATTCCTGAGTTGTTGGACCCTGGGTTGTTTCATTTTTTACCACGATGAATAATGCCTCTATAAACATTCATGTACACGTTTTTTAGTGAGATGTTTCCTTTCTTTTGGGTGTCCAACAATAAATGGTATTTCTAGTCCTATGGTGACTCAGTGTTTAACCTTTTCAGGAAACCTGAGAATGTTTTCCAACGTGGCTGCACCATTCACGGTTATCACAGTACTGCGTGAAGGGTCCTGTTTCTCCACAATCCCGCCAACACTTGCTGCTGTCTGTGCCTTTGATTATCGCCATCTGAACGGGCGGAAAGTGGCATTGCTGTGGTTTTATCTGAATGTTCCTGATGGTTAATCACGCTGAGCCTCTCCTTATGTGTGATGACCATGTGTGCATCCTCTTTGGAGAAACATCTACGCAAGCCCTTGCTCATTCTTTGATTGGCTTGTCTTTGAATAATTGACAGTTACAGCAGGTTTTTATCATTTCTAGATATAAGCCTTTGTCAGATACATGATTTGTAAACATTTTCCCCATTCCGTGGGTTTTCATTTCAATTTATTAATAGTGAACTCAAACGTAAGAGTTTCTCCTTTTGATAACGTTCAACTCATCTACTTTTTTCTTTTCTTACTTGTGCTTTGGATGTCCTATCTAAGAAACCATTACTTAAACTAAGGTCATGAAGATTTGTGTTGTTTCATAATGTCAGCTCTTTCATTTAGGTCTTTGATTCATTTTGAGTTAATTTTGTGTGTGGCCCGAGGCAGTGGGTGAATTTCATTCTTTTGCATGTAGAGATCCAGTCCCAGTACTAATTGTTGAACTCCTATTCATTCTTTAAGATTTATTCTAAATATCAATCCTGAGAAATCAGGATTGATTGAAATCTAACTCCTCCACGATGAGTTGATTGTGCCTCTCCCCAATGTTTCCGTTGCATCTTCTTTATAATATTTTAATATCATGATGTTGTACTTTTTTCTCCCTCAGCAGATTATATCTCTGCATCCCTGTAGCCTTTAAGTCACGTGCTCAGTCAACATCATCCCACTTTGAGTTAAAATGGTCTACAACGCACCATTCATTCAACAACCATTCAGCCCTGGAGTATAGACACGCGTTCTCTGGGAGAGAGCCGAGTGCCTGCACAGACACGTGTTCACTCTCTACCCACGCCTCAGAGCCTCCCGCACATCTGGGCATATCTGCCACTCAAGCCCTGTGGTGGAGAGAGACAGGATGCTGCACAGGAAGGCCAGGTCACCTTGGAGGGATCTGGCCAATTTGTTTAAAAAAGAATAAATGTCCAACAGTTTGGCTTAATCATGCAGGACAGGGAAGCTATTTGGAGTTACATAAATAGACACGGGCTTCAGGAGGATTTCTCTGGCGGCAGGGCGGGCCGTGTGTCTGAGTGAGGAAACAGCAGAGGCGAGATGATTTATAGTCCGGGAGACCCTTGAGGACCAGGGGCAGGACAAGACAGTGGCTATGGGAATGGATGGGCTCTGTGCACGTGGGCTGTGAGAAATGGGGAGAAAAATGCTGCGATTGATGTGGAAATCCTATCTAGGAAAATAGAGAAGGCCGGATAGGGAAAGCCCAAATAGCTATTTAATTACTCTGCTTTTCACAATAATGGGAGGAAAATAAAAAATAAATGATTTTGCAATTTATCACAAGAGAGAAGAAAAAAAGGAAACGAGAATGAGTGGCAGTAGATAAAGACAGGCCAATCAGTATAGAAAGGAATGAGCTGCGGGTGAAGATACATGGGCAGCATGACAACCAACATCAACACTCTTTGCAAATCAAATGAATGTGGAAATAAAAAGGCGCTGCGGCCGCCATGCCTCAGAATAAACCTGGACGATGCCTGGCGGATCCAGCCCTCTTGGGCACTGACTGTCCCCTAACCAGCTGAGCTGGATAGCTGTTATTCCTCTTGGAAGGAGGAAAACTGGAAGGACTTTCTCAAAGCCACATGGCCAGCAAGGCCACTGGGAACCCCGGTGACCTGAGAGCTGCCTGGGTCCCGCCTCCCACAGCTGCAGCTCCCATCCCTCCCTCCGGAGGATGAGTGGGCATCTGGGCGGCTGGGCAGGGGAGCGAGCACAGTGCGCATGGGGGTTAGCAAGTGTGTGCACGGCCACGCTGCAGCGGTACTAACACTGGGCACAGATGAGAGGCCCGAAGAACATAATCTGTCGACTCACCCTCGGGCTCTGCCGGGGCTCGGGTTCCCACCTGGAGAAGGTAAACGAGGTATGCGGGTGTCTGCTGCAAGCTGCTCTCCTCCTACCTTCTCCCCTCAGATTCACTCTGCATTAACAATTGCACCCCAGGACCTTGCCCCATGCCAAACTCTCAGAGTGCCTTTCCACGAAGAGAGAGATGCTCCAGCCAATGGGTAAAATAACACAGGAAAAATCAGGGAACAAAGAACAGGGGATGCAGCGTCTATGTTTGCCTGGGGGTGCAGGCATGGCTCCTCAGGGTAGAGGGTGCTTCAGACAACACGGAGACATCTGGGAAGTTCCCACCCATCCATCCACCATCCACCCACTCACTCACTGTGGGCCCCCTTCCCACCGACTGTCAGTGGGGGGACAGCTCTGTGACCTTTGGGGGGACCAGGAACAACCACAGGAGGTCAGTTGGGATGAGCCCTACAGGCAGAGGTGGCCCATCCAGGAGAAGAGCTATTGTTGAAGTTTGGGCGATTTTCTCGAGGAAACCCGTACAGGGGCAGCATTCCAGAGAGGAACATTTTATAACACACACAGTGTCTCTATAAGACAAAGGGAAGTCAGCCGCGGAGATATGTCCCATTGGACGGATGGGGGCTCTTAAACTCGTGGGGGCAACAAGGCCAGGTAGGTGGTGGGGCCTGGACAAGGTAGGGCCCCGACCCCGACCCTGGCCCTGTAGGCACCGGCTAAGGTCCCCTCCTGACAGGTTCCCTCGCTCTGTGTGCATCTCTGATCTCCAACTGCGCCACCTCACACAAACACCAGGCTTCTCGCTGTCCCACAGAACTGCAAATTGGATAAACTAATTAGCACTCCCATGCTAATTAATTTTCTGTTGCTTATATAAGCTATGAGATTTCTGCTCTTGCCATGGTCCCTTTAGGTAAGTTTATCTACAAACAAATTAAATCCCATTATGCCAAATTACACTGGGGTGTCAATCAGGAAACCACGTCTAAGCGCGCGTTTTCTGCCGCAGCACCCTCGGAGATAATCTCATACCATGAAGAAATACTTAAAATAGAGGTAATTCTCGTAATTGGTGTACCTTGTCATATTAAGACTTCAAAAAGATTTATTAGAAAAGTCATTTGAACAGTGAGACAACTGTGTTTTCCTCTGTATTTCTCAGGTATGAGAATGAACTCATTGGGTTTAAGATCTTGAGGGCCCTGAACTCGGAATCAAGGCCAGGCAGAAGGCTCCAGAAGCAACTAAGTCCAGGTCACACTTGCTCTGAACATTGCAATTACATAGTCAGTCTCGCCTTGCCCGCTGATGAAGTGAAGCACTAAGCTTACAGAGTGGCAAGCTCCGAGCTGTGCGTCCGCCGAGGATGGAACTTCACCACGGCCCCAAGGCAGGCGTCCTGCTCTGCATCCACCTGAGCTCAGGAAACACAGGGACTTCCCAAACACAGCACCAGAGCCTTCAGGTAGGAAGCGCATGGCCACCACTGGAAAGGCTACATGGACGCACTGTGGGCATGCGGACCCCATCCACCCTGTGGCGGCCACAGAATCCTAACCACAAAGACTTCCCACAGAAGATATGCCACAGAACCCACCCACCAGAGTCCCAAAGTCAGACCCAGAGTGTGGAGTCAATTTATTTCAAGCCCTGCTTTCAAACTGTTCCCTGACATGGAATTGTTTCAGGACCAAACCCTCCTGCTCTGGGTTGAGTTGTGTCCCTGAAAAACTTGCACATGGAGTTCTGACCCCAGGACCTCAGAGCATCACCATCATGGAATTGGGCCATTGCAGATGTGATCTGCTAAGATGTGCTCATAACTCATCTTAGGAAGGTGGCCCCTGACCCGGCACGAGACTTGCCACAAGCCCCACAGGGAAACGCCACATGAAGATGGACTGGGCCACTAGGACCCAGGAACTGCCGGAGCCTGAAGGAGGCCAGGCAGATGCACCCTCATGCCACAGAGGCCCTGTCCCGCACAACTGTGGCAGCAGGGTGTGCCTCATCCATCAACCTGTGCTGGCGAGTCTCAGCAGCCCCGGTATGCGTCACCTCCCTGGACAACAGGACAACAGCTCCCCCTACACACACACACACACACACACACACACACACACACACACAAGGAGGTGAGGAAAGCCTTCCTCTCAGGTTTCTATAGCAATAGACAACAACAGTGAAGACTTCTCTTTGAGGTTTTATCTTTAAAATTAGACATCCATTCCAGGAGCACCCATTTCAACTCACCCACCGAGGGATCTTCCAAAGGCGACCCTCTGCCCAGCTGCATGAGAAGTCCTTTCAGATCGTTAGTACATTGCAGCCATCACCCACACACCTGGCTGCTGTCAGGTGCGGAGGATGGAGCCTCGGCTGCGGATTAAAATGTCACTTTCAAGTCTATCAGATGTAGGCACGCTCTGTATTCTCAAGGACAGGGTGAGCTCCTTGTGGGACCCTTGTGCTCTGTGCATTGACATCTGCTGACGTTCCTTGTGTGGCTCAGAAGGTTGATTGGCAGGTGGTCCATAGCCAGTAACTACGAACATGAGCACAGTCAGGAGGCGGGGCTCCTGGGCCGCAGGGTTGGGCAGGTCGAGGGTGAGGCCCACCCCACCCCTTGCTAGCTTCAGGTTCATTAAACAGTCTTGGAGGCCGGTCACAGTGCTCCAGATGTCCCCTCATCCCGCGCCTTTGTCTCCGTGTCCAACTCAGGATCATGCTCAACATGACATTTACAGTCATTAATAGGCAGACATGGTCCCCATCCTCGTGGGCTACGGCGGCTTAGTCTTCTGCCATTAAATTAAGGGCTGCCAAGAGCAGAGGCGAGACCTGATCCATCTCTGTAAACTCGCCCACGGCAAATATTCAGTAAAGGTTAGTGAAGTGCTCACAAACAAACACGCCCGTCCACAGCCGCATCATCCATCATAGCCAACAGGTGCAGCGACTCGAACGTCTATCCGCTGGAAGTAGCGAGGGCAGGTCCACAGAAGGACTCACATCCCCACCAAAACCACCACCAAGTACCTGCGAAGGACTGACCAGCGCTGCGGCGAAAACGACCTTGACAACAGTGTGGCGGTGAAAGAAGCCAGCCACAAGAGCACCAGTGTCACCCGACTCATTCACATGCAGTGTCTCGAATAGCAACCACACAGAGGCAGACAGTGGAGGAGTGAGTTCCTGCACCTGGAGGAGGCCTGGAATCGGAGAGACAGTAAATGGGCGCAGGGCTGGTGATGGCTGCACAGCTCCGTGAATACACTAAAACCCTTTAGCGTGTTAGAGGGCAAGCTATGCACAATAGTAATCATCTCAATAAAGCTACTCACAAAAAGTTCGTGGAATCAGTGCCAAGGAGGACAGCCCAGCCCAGTGCTCATCCTGCAAAACCACTACCAGAAGCCTCGGCAAGTAGTGAGACCCTCATCAACCTAGTGAGACCCTGTTTCAAAATAAAAATAAAATTGGGCTGGGGGTATAGCTCGGAGGTAGAATAATGTCCCTGGGTTCATTCCCCAGTACCACACACACAAAAAAGGGAGACAAATCACCACCTCACATACACATGTTTTAAAATAATTCACATTGAGAAGTAGACGTGTGGATAGTTATGGTGTGCAACACGCTGTTTCCATGTGTGTCCCTTGTGTTTCAATGTCTCTATGCATCACTAACACTGGATAGTCATTCTTGCAGATGTGAGGTGGTGTCTTGTTGTGGTTTGGGTTGCAACACCACATCTGGTCTGACTGAGCACTCCCCGTCCATCTCTGCAGACACAGGTGGACACATGCCCACCCAGGCCCACTCTTCAAAACAAGGAAAGTTGGAGCGGACTTGCCTCATAGATGAGAGGGAAACGGGCCCTTGGGACTGACCCACAGCCACACCTGCCTAGCCTCCTCCCGACTCCATGATGGACAGGGGTCTGCAGGGCCCTGACATCACCCCTGCCGGCCTGGCCTCCTCCTGGCTCCATGGTGATGGGGGTCTGCAAGGCCGGACACCAGTCTGCCTATTCAGGTATGATCGGCCTCCCATGGCCTGGTCCAACAGGGAGCAGCCTGTCAAGAAGACAGCTGAGAAACACTGTACTTTAATTTGAAAATTTTCTCCCCTCACAAATTCTGTATCTTAATTCCCAATTTGACTTTTGTGTTTTATAAAAACAAGATCTTTAATTAACAACTTCCTCCATCCGATTTTCCCATATTCCATCGATGCCCAGCGTCCCCACATCCCCACTTGTATTTTTATCAGTGTCCCAGCGTCCCCACTTGCTGTTTCTTGCTTGGATCCAGGTTATTTTCCCTTCCTGTTTTTGTTATTTTACTGTTTCCATGAGGCACTGAGAAAGAGGTGGCCGGGGGACAAGAGCAGGCCCGTGTGAAGCGGGACGTCCGCTCTGCTGAGTGGAGGTGCACATCCGCTCACTCAGGCTGTGGCCACGTATGTGAACAGGCACAGCAGGACAACAGATGGCTCCCACTTCATCGGGGAGTGTGAAGCAGAACTTGAGCCCACTAGGGAATCGATGGTGGTGAGGACAGCATGTTTACACAACCGTTCTCTGCCCAGCGCAAGGAGCGTCTACGGCACATGTGCTGAGACGAGCAGAGGAGAGGTGTCCTGTGAACATGGCCCTCGGCCTGGTGGAGCACACAGACAGCAAGGGACAGATACCATAAGCTAGCCGAAAAAGGCCAAACAGGGAGGATGCAGGGAAGAGAGAGGCCCACTTCTGGAACAGACTTCTAGGCTGGGGTCACCTTTGCCGCTGCTCATGCCTGCAGTTTCTTTTTTGTGCAGAAGGGACCTTGATAGTATCTACCTGATACTGGAGATGCCCACACAGCCAACCTGATGCCAGCGGTCCCAATGAGGTGTTGTCCCGGTGTGATCATGCATGGTCCCTTTCAAAAGCACTCAGGGTAGGAGACAGGACGGGGGACACCACCCACGGGCTACACCAAGCGCCAGGAGCTCCAGGCTCCACTGCCATATGGCGGCGATCACAGCTGCCCGCTACAACCTCCACTGGGTGAGAGAACCTGTCTCTGACAGATGCTCAAGGTGCAGGAGGAGCAGGAGCCTGCTGGGTGGCAGCTGGGGACAGCTTGGGAAGAAATACAGTGGGAAGAAAAGAGGTCAGACCTAAGGAAGTTATTTCAGGTAAAGGGCCAGGCCAGGAGCACTCCAGAGCAGGAGGAAGCCTGCGGGCTGAGGCAGGTAGGCAGGACAGCGGCTCAGGATGTTAGTGTGAGAGAACGCCATGGCCAGGGCTCTGAGTGTGCTCTGGAGCAGAGCTAGGCCCTCAGAAGATGTCAACGTCAACAGGGACCACCAGAGGGTTCCTGGGCATGCTGCGGGACTGGGACTCGGCAGGTGAGGGCACTGTGAGGAACGCATGAGTGTTTTCCAGCAAGGCCTAGCACCAGCCATGACTCAGGACAGGCAGTCAGGGCCACAGGAAGGCCTGGGGACAGCATCCAGAGGTTGCCTCCGACACACTGAAGGTCAGATCTCCGGTGGTAGAATGCTCTCAGGCACGGGCAGGATAACCCCTTCTGTGATTCACTTAAATCAGACCGGGACCCAGAGAGGAAAGAAAGCTCTCTAGTTAATTTATGAACCTCGTCTGCCCCTGCTATCAGAATCGAGAGGCATATTAGGAAAAGGTACCCATCAATCCTACTCACAGCTAAGATGTGAGTAATATAAATGCAGCAATATATGATATTGATGACACAAACACAACTACAATTTGGCTCGGAAATTAGGGATGCTATGATATTAGGAAAACTATATTTTCATGAGTTAATACAGATCAGCTGGCTCAGCCTTGCAATCTACGGTAAAAAGGCATCGGACAGAATTTAACGTCCAAAACCTTCAGTAAAAGCAAACCAATGTGGGTCCTGTAACTTACTTAATCTACTATGGATTGACAATCATCACAATATGGGTCCTGTAACTTACTTAATCTACTATGGATTGACAATCATCACAATATGGGTCCTGTAACTTACTTAATCTACTATGGATCGACAATCATCATTCACCTGACATTGACACATGGGTGTGCTCCCATGCAAGTAAAGACGGGAGTGGGCCATCAGTAGAGCAGCAAGCAGCCGTCCTGAACCAAAGGGAACCAGCTGTACCCACAGATGGGACGGACCTCTTTCTAGGAAAACCAAGAGTTCGCCGAAAAGCACAGTGTGTTAAGGTGCTAGACACACCATTGACATCACAAAACAAAAGAGAACCGGATGAAAGCATATTCCTATCTCTCCCAAGAGCAACATGGCAGATAATAAATAGGATACACTTAATGGGAAATGCTTATGATTCATCTATATGAAGAGGGCTGACGTTTTCAGCGTTTGTAAGTAGAGGGCTGTGTCCACTGAGAGGAGGTGATGTCTTAGCAGAAGCATCCATATCACCCAGGGCCAATCTTATCTAGTAACATGAATCTAAGAACACGGATCCAACCAAAATGCTGATTACATTGGGGGTGGGGGTGGGGATTGGAAAAAGGACACAGAAAACACAGATGTGAGAAGTTTCTAGAAACCAACAAGGCACAAGACTTCATGTGTGGACAGTGCTGTGAGGCTCAGGAGTGATGGCTGCACTCTAGACTCTGAGCGAGTCTGCTAAATGAAAGGACCAACAGTTGGGGACAGGAGGGAAGGTGGGGTCACCTCAGTGCCCTAGGTCTCCACCCTGAGAGCCCCTCCCTCCCGAGGCCAGGCTCCTGCCTCTGGCTGCTATTTCACCGCCTTCTGTTAGTTATCCCACACCCAGGAGCGAATGCTTTCATTCATTTATCAAATGCCCCATGCCATCTCTACTGTGTGCTCTACTGCTGTGTACAGGGTAGAACCTCAGAGTCGAGTCCAACATCCTCTCTGAGCAAGCCGGACTCTCTCCAAAGGACAGAGTATTAGGTGGAGAAGGCTTAGTGCCCAAAGTTACCAAATCAACAATTAACTGAGGGGAGCACCTGGTAATGGCCACATCACACAACTTGCTTGTGCATTTTACAAACAGCTGTATAATTAGAGTCATTTATTTCATGGTTGTGGAATCTTAATGAATTTCGGATTTGATTCAAAACCGGCTGGTCCAGGTTACAAAGCAAAATCCTATTTTTTATACCCAAAGAACCTTTCATGTTATTGTTGCTTTGCTATGCATGCGTTTTACAGAAAAATAGAACTGCTGGCTGGGTGGTATTACTGCCCTGGGGACCCCTCCCTCTGGGTGTCCACTGATCAGACTTTTCCACGTAGGCTCTACCATCACCCCTCCCCCACTCTGCTGGCAAACACCCCAGTCCCCCAGTTCCTTAAACACCAGCCTGCCTTAATCTGGGCCTCCAGCCTGTCCAGCAAACCCCTCCCAGCCTCCTCCACAAACACACCGCCCACCTGGCTCTGCTTATTCGCTAGGGATGTGCAGAGCCCCAGCTGGGTGGACACGGCCCAGGCAGGCATGGAAGGATCCTGAGGAGCTGCACAGCTCTGCAGCACTGGCCCAGGGGTCCTGGAGGGGATAAGCCAGGGTCTGGCCTAGCACCTGCCTTCTGAGGAATCAGGACCTTGATGGGCTCCAAGTCACAGAACCAGGAAGATGCTGGCTGCTGAAATCCCTGAGCTCCAGGAATAGGGAGATTCTGGCCACGGAGACCCTGACAACCAGGAACAGGAGGAGGAAGGCCAGAGAGACCCCTGAGTACCAGGAACAGAAAGATGCTGGCCGCAGAGACTCTGAGCACCAGGAACAGGAAAAAGCGAGCCACGGAGACCCTGAGCACCAGGAAGAGGAAGAAGCGATCCACGGAGACCCTGAGCACCAGGAACAGGAAGAAACAGGATACGGAGACCCCTGAGCACCAGGAACAGGAAGACTGGCCATGGAGACCCCTGAGCACCAGGAACAGGAAGTGGGGGCACAGAGACCCTGAGCACCAGGAACAGGAAGAAGCGAGCCACAGAGACCCTGAGCACCAGAAACAGGAAGAGGCTGGCCACGGAGATGCCTGAGCATCAGAAACAGGAAGAGGCAGGCCACGGACATGCCTGAGCTCCAGGAACAGGAAGATGCTGGCTACGGAGACCCCTGAGCACCAGGAACAGAAAGAAGTCGGGCCATGTAGACCCCTGAGCACCAAGCACAGGAAGACACTGGCCGCAGAGACCCTGATCACCAGGAACAGGAAGAGGTGGGCCACGGAGACCCCTGAGCACCAAGAACAGGAAGAGGCAGGTCACGGAGACACCTGAGCTCCAGGAACAGGAAGACACTGGCCATGGAGACCTGAGCAACAGGAACATGAAGACGCTGGCCAGAGAGACCCCTGAGCACCAGGAACAGGAAGATACTGGCCATGGAACTCCTGAGCACCAGGAACAGGAAGACATTGGCCACAGAGACCCTGAGCACCAGGAACAGGAAGACACTGGCCAGAGAGACCCCTGAGCACCAGGAACAGGAAGACACTGGCCATAGAGACCCCTGAGCACCAGGAACAGGAAGAGGATGGCCACGGAGACCCCTGAGCTCCAGGAACAGGAAGAAGCCAGGCCACGGAGACCCTGAGCACCAGGATCAGGAGGAAGTGGGACTCAGAGACCCCTGAGTACCAGGAGAGAGACTTCAGTCACACACACAAGGACCAGGGTGCACACAGGACGGAGGTGCAGTGGTCAGGAAGCTAGGAGCTCCTAACAGACAGTGGTCAAGACGCTGAGACCCACCCCTTGCTGCCCAGGACAGCAGGTCCTGGGGCAGGTGAGGTCTCACATGGGCGGCTTCTGAGTCACCCTATAAAATAAGGCAATCCCCTCCAGAAAGATCCTAAAATCATCACAGTGGAGCACGGCAACTTGGAACACAGGAAGGGAAACGGACTGTCAAAGCTGTGCGGATAAATGCATTTAGTAGCTGATCCCTGGGAAATATTTTAAAATGCTTTTCCTCTATTATAAAAATAACTCCTATTAATTGTGACACATTCCGACTGCAGTGGTGTTTGCAATGGGCCCTCCTGCAAAGCCCATCCCCTCCTGCAGTGTGTAGTAGCAGGGCTGGGTCATACCCGCCGGTCCACTCGTGCCGGGGCAAAGAGCCCCAGCTGGGGCCTAGTGTCACCAGGGCCAGCACTCAGTGTGGACATGCAGCTGGCCAGGTCCCAGGGGCCACGAGTCAGCACCGCTGCATGTACAGCAGTCTACAGGACTTCTCAAGCTCTCGCCTGCATCTCGCTGAGAAGCTGGACAGGCTCTCTGTTTAATTTGCTGATAAAATCCCTGGGGTGTCCCTTCATTTTGAAGGGAAGAGAAAATCTACTTGATTTTGTGCATCCTTGTTCAGGCTGAGTGAGGCCCTTGTTGTTGAACACAGCCAGAGGGGCGTGGGGCCCGGCAGCAGCTCCCCGGAACCTGGGGTCCACAGGGCCACAGAAGGACTCCCTTCAGCTTCTGGAAGCGCTTGCCAAGCCCCAGCCCACCACCCTGTGAGCTGAGGGTCTTTTCAGGCAGACTGTGCACTTTGGGGTCCATCTTTCCCCCAGATAGCCAGGATGTAGACAGAAATCTGCCATTCCTGGAGGCAACCTGATCCTTCTGGTTTGTATGTACCTCAGCACTGACTGCAGGATCAGCACCCAACCGTGCAGTACACTGCTTTCAAGCCACTCATGTGGAAAGAAGTGTCATGTGCTCCTCTCAGAAGGAAGGACAGTGGAGGGGGAGGCATGGGCGAGTGGAAGGTGACTTGTGGGTGCCATGATAGACAGGGGCCTGAGTCTAGTGAGTTCTGAGCCAGTGGAGTGTCCGCAGACCCCAAGGACACAATTTTGGCTTTGTTCAAACAACACACAACTGTACAGTACAAGGAAGTACCAGGCGCCATGTTAATTCCATTAGGGGACCTTTCCCGCCTATTGCTCCCACACTGGGAGAACACAGCCCTCATGTTTTCTCAGACCCTGTGGCTCTGGGACCAAGACTAACCTGCAGAGACCTCAGGCCGGTCAGAGTATAGCTCAGTCATGTAAATCTCGACTTATTTCTCCTTCCACTCTGCTGCCCATAAGACCCTTACTCTTATGTCTGCTCCCACCTGGACTGTTATCTCTTTTTCCACCACCTCATCCGTCCACAGCCCCCATATTTCCAAACAGATATCAGGTCCAAGGACAAGCGTGCAGAAACAAGCAACCCCCCAGGAGCTAACACTCCCGGCCAGTATGCTGGCCCGGTGTGCCCCTCGTGCCTTCTGTCCTCGAACTGTGAACTCTTGTGCTATACCATGTGTACACACACACACACACACACACACACACACACACTCACACTGCCTGCTTTCCAGGCGTGAGAACTAGAATGTGAAGCTCAGAAGAGCTCTCTCAGTGCTGTGCGGTCACGAAGTGGTTCACGCCAGGCTCCAGCCCAGGCCGACCTCAGTCCACAGCTGGCCAACAGCACCATCTTTTTCTTAATCCCCAGGCACCTGCCTCCTTCCACATGATGCTATGTCACTACTCTCTTCTCCCTGGTTCTACCTAACACTGATTACACGCACGTAGTCTTTCCCCTTTCGCCAGGTCTAACACAGTACAAGACACACAGCAAGCTAGCCATGCTGAGGACCTGGCAAATGTGGCCTGGCCCCTCGGCCCCTCGCTCAGGAGGCTCTGGTCTGTGGCCAGCATCCCTGTCACCAACCAGGTCCTAACAGAGATGTGGAACCTCAGCCCCACCCAGACTTACTCCATCAGAACCTGCCTTTTAACCAATCCGCAGGGCACTGGAGCACACATAAAATCTCAAGACAGAAGCACTGGCTTGGGAAAGCCTTTGTAGAGCTGACCTGCTTTTGACCTTGAAACTCACATGCTTGTGGGCAGGCGTGCAGGTGAGGGTGGACATCCCTAGGAGCCATACTGCCCCGGAAGTGAGGGACCTCGCTGCTGGTTGTCAGAACCCCTGCTGAGACACACCTTCAGCTCCTCGGAGCCAAGAAGGAGACTGCAGGTGATGTTGGCTCTGTGTGAATAACTGGTATTTTATCACTATGAAGTGAGAACAAAGAAATAATCTGTAGATGTAGTCGGGAACAGGGCCAAGAATAAAGGGAGTTTTATACAGCCGTAAGTCTTGGCTCTGTTACCCAATCCTTCTTTGATGTAAATATGGCTCATCTTATGTGCAGGGTGTACTTTCAAGTAAGAAAAGGAAAGTGTGGGGAAGCCACTAGAAAAAAAGAGCACTTCAGATGGCTCTGCGGGAGTCACTAGGAGCAGCGGTCCTGCTGGGGACACGGGAAACGCACATGCAGGATGGCAGAGGACAGCTTTCCTCGAAAACGCAAGTTCTCAGGTTTACAAACCACATGGGTCATAAACTGAGGCGTGGAAGGGCACAGCACTGCCAGACACTTGCACGCACACACACACATGTGCGATTCCCAAGTGCAGGACAAGCACACATCCCAGGATGGGGCCACCTCTAGTTGGTGCACTACTCCTCCAAGCCACATCCCAGAGGCTAGGTGTGGTGACCAGGGAAGCCAGGGAATCACCCCGAACCTCGCTCCCCACACCACACGTCAGGAAGTTGGGTGGCCGAGCGAGTCTTTACTGCTGACTGAAGTGTCCAGGACGCAGGACAGGCGGCTGCAGAGGCCGTGGGAGCTCCTCTCCACCCTTGGCCTATGAACACCTGGATGGCAGCACCCACCGCTTCCCAGCATCTCTCCAGATGTGATGCGCTGTGAGGATAGGGTGGAGCAGAGCGTGACAGGGAGCTGGGGCAGCCTTGCAGGAGGGAGGCCTCTGCCACGCCCTGGCCCCTGCATGGTGAGCTGTCAGAGCATCTTTGATGACAAGCTCCTGGGCCCAGAGCACCAGGCCACAGTGGTTTTCTGCATTACTCTTTATGTTGCCTCCGGATGCTCAGCTCTGAGGGTTTTATATCAATGTGACTGGATTTCCACATTCCCAAAGAATAAACAAATTCGAGAAGCATTCCATGGTGGGGATGGGGAGGACACAGCACCGAAGGTCTCTGACCATTCCCAGCCTCCCTGACTCCCTGTTCTTATTGGCAGGTCCTCCAGAGCACACAGGAGTGTGGGACTCAGTGCGGAACAGCATGCCCTCCCATCGGGATTTGGATGGCGGTCCATACCATCCAAGAATTCATACCCAGAAGGACCACACCAGGCCCCAAGGTGCTTGAGTGTATTCTTGAGAAGCAGTCTCTTTTTGCAGAGGCCAGAGACAGTGAAATCCATTCTCTGTGCTATCAGCGGGGCAGGGCCTTGAGGAGGCAGAACATGTCATGCTGAAGGGTAGCAGGACTACTCAGCCTTTCCCATGGGCCCCCTGCATCCCACAAAGGTCCTGGCAATCATGCCACCGGCTGTGTTCTCTTTTCCTGGCATCTTCCCAGTTCCCTGAAAGGCTTCTCAGGGCATCCCAGCACCCAGACGCTGCGTCTGGCCCTGATTAACGAGGATGTGATATATACAGCTCATTAGTTTCAGGAGGTGGGTAAGCTAACGATCATGATGTTATAATCTGCCATTAAAGAGCACCCTAAAATACAATGTGTCTTAAAATTAACTCATAATTTAGCGCTGAAGATAAAATGATGCGTTTCAGAATGAAAGCAACAATGGCCATGTAACAACAGACCCATGTCCTGGGTTGGAACCACTCGCTTCTAAACCTTTGCTGACTGTCACTGCGTGGCACCGGCCTCGGGCAATGCAAGGGACTGGGATATGCAATAGTCACAGACTCCAGAGGACAGAAGAAGCTGTGCAGAGAGAGCTGTGGGGACTGGCGTCCGCACAGGTTCCAGAAGATGGGACCGAGATGGACCCAGAAGCCAGCCTAGCTGGCCAGGACTGTTATTGAGACCAAGGACCAGGGACGGAACTAGGCTTTCCAGAGGGAGGGCACTGGGGATGGGGGCGAGCAGAGAGCAACTGTCTCTGCTCCAAGTGTGGACACCCTGGGCAGCCCTGCCAGGTATCAGAAGAAGACAGACACTGATGCTACCAGGCAGGGAGGGAGGAGAGACAGGCTGCTCGGCCCTGCGCCTCCTTCCAGGCCCTGCTCCTGTCCCTGTCCCTGAAGACCTGCCCAGTCCCCAACTCAGCCTCCTCTGCTCACTTGGTTCCAACTGGATCTCACTCATTTCAATGTCACAAGAGGAAGGAGACCCCACGTACAGTCTGCTTGTTGTGGCCTGCCTTCCAGAGCTATCCGGGAGCATATTTCAGACTGTGACCACTTTGTCAGTCCTCATATTTGTTCCATGGCTTTGGCAACACATGCTCCCAAACCACCCAGGTGCAGATTCTTGGCTGTTTCTCACCTGGCTTCCCGTGCTCCGGCCAGGCTGCAAGTCAACAGGGGCAGATGCAGGTCGGTGTACCCTCCCGAACCTGCCGCTCCTCCCAAAGCATGCCACCGAGAGTCACTGGAGGGAAGATGGGTTTCTACACCTGCCTGTTCTTCAGCACCTCACCCCCTCTGACGGGATCCTGGCAGTCAGGACAAGAAGCACAGGACGGGGCCATCCGCAGTTCTGTCAGGACGCGCTCTTGCCAGAGGACTGTGATGGCGTCAGGGGCTAGCAACCTTCTGCCAGAAGTTCACCTTCCGAGAGTTGACCCTGGGGAAGGCCAGCCAAGAGGGCACTCTGGGGCAAAGAGCTGAGTAAGCAGGGTGGAGGGGGACATGGACGCCCATGCCACTCACCTGGGACAGGTGCCTGCACCACCCAGTGATGGCTTCACACACACGAGAGGTGTGACTGTGCCCAACAAGAGGACACTGACTGGTGACCAGGTGTGAAATCCAGCTGTTGCTGCTGTGGTCACCAAGTCAGTCTACACCACGCCACACACACACACAGAAAACACATGTGTGTGCACACAGAAAACACACAGAACACACATACAGAGAAAACTCATACGTAGAAAACACACACACGCATGCATATGCTGGCACACATAGGCATGCACACGTCTGTGAATACCGTCTATTGCTGAAGGAGATTTGACAGTCAAATAAACTACCCTCTCTTATAGCCACATGTCAAGGTACACTGGTTGCATGGTCTGGTACATCACAGATTTCTGATGAGCACTTGCTAAGCAAGAGCCTAGCATATGTGGATTCTCGCCTAGGCTGTATTCACTCACCGTCACTGCTGTAGCAAATTACCCATCAAAACTCATTTCATTTCTGGAGCTCTGAAGTCCAAAGTGGGCCTCCAGTGCTACACTCTTCCAGGCTCTCTCCGAGGCTCTGGGAGAGGCCACTCCCACCTTTCCATTTCTCAGGCTCCCTGCCTCCTCCTTCGCCTGAGGCTGCCCCCTCAGCTCCAGCTCTCCTTGCTTGCAGAACCTGTGATCTCTTAGGACCCAGCTGGGTCATCCCCAACCTCCAGGTCAGCTGAGTAGCGGCCCAATTCCCCTTGTGACCTGACAACACATGTTCAGGACCCAGGTCTCAGGATGTACACATCTTCCAGGATATTATCCTGCCTAACACGTGGCGCTGCCTAGGGAAAGGCAGATTCTCACTAGGACCCACGGTGGGTAACCTGGCAAACCTCCATAGGCCCTCCTTCTCCCTAAAAACCCTATCTTCCCTGCCTCTCCACCATCGCCAGCAGGTAGCATCAGACACCCTCACGCTGCAAGCAGAACCAGCTGGAACCCAGCAGGCCTTCTGGCTGTGGCCCTCGGGAGCATGGCTTGGCTTGTGGCCCGGCAGGGTCGATGCAGAAGAGGTGCCGGGAGAAGGCAAAATGGATGGGGGCCTGACCCTCCCACAGGCATTAGGGACAATGTCCCCTTCTGTCAGCAATCCTTGGAGGTACAGGAGGAAGAGGAGGAGGCATAGACAAAGGCAGCCATGTCCTCCCTTGCAAGGGGATGCCGCATGGTCAGAGATCACAGCACTGGCCACAGGGAAGGATATGGCTAAGACACAGTCATTGCACGGTGACCGGGGCATGCCCAGCACTGAGGAGCCGCACACACTGTCCACCATCTTGCCTCGTCCTGCAGGGTGAGGGCTGGAGCGAGCCGACTTAACAGGACCCACGCGGCTCTCACACCTGGGTGTGGGACGAGGGTCCTGTCACGTTAGGCTCACTTGCAGATCCCGAAGGCCTGTGCACACGAGGTGAGATGGCGGCTCGGTGGGTCCCTGCCTGCTCCTGCTCTTCCTCCCTGTCCTGCCTGGTCTAAGGCTCCGAGCCGCTCCTCCTCCTCCCTCTCACCACCTCTGCAGAGGGAGCGGATCCTCCTCAGTCCAGATTCTATATTTATAGATTCACTACTGGCTACAATTGATTTGTAACCCCAAACCCACACTCAAGCTGTCTGAGGGCCACTCGTGGACCTGATCAGCCTGGGGAACGCCCTGCGGGCCGGGTGAGGCGATGCTCTGCCGCGGTCCAGCTCCTAAGGTGCGGGTTCCACAGTGCGCAATGTCTCTGTATGGACAACCAAATGCTGCACCTGGGCATTTTTGTGCCTCTTCTTGGAGACTTCACTGTTAGGATGGCCCTGAGCATAGTCCCAAAGCACAGGAAGGGCAGGCCAGGCCTTATGGAGAAGCGCTTGTCCAAGAAGCTCCGCTGGGCGTGAGTTATGGCGCTGTTGGTGGTGAGTTCCCTGCCAAGAGTCGACCATGGATGTTAGATGGGGAGTCTTTAAACTGACACACACGAAACCAGGTCCTGCACTGATGGGCTGATGAAAGTGTGGCCTGGGCTCCCGGGTGCAGGACCCATGGCCCGTGCAGTGGCTCGGTGGTATGCAGTCTGGGGCTTCTATCCACCATGGAAGCAAGGTGGGGCACCTGTCGGCTTCATGTCATACATGCCTCACAGGTCCTCCTCCGCTCTGTGGTCTCCCCTCCTCCCTTCTCTCCACACCTTTGCCCTGTCCATGGTGCTGGTCCTCATCCCTCCAGTCCTCTTCCCAGCTGAGGTATAACCGGGCTTGGCCACAAAGCAGTGTCCACGGGAGATGGGTGGCTGTGAGCAGGACAAGCTGGCCTGGGGCTTCCTGCCTCCTGATTTTCACTGCCATGCCTGTGCCTCTCCATGACCAGCTGTGCTGGGCAGGTTGATGGCAGAATCTTGTATCAAGTGGCCAGACATTCAGCCAAACATTATTCTGTGGGTGTCTGTGAGGGTGTTTATGGATGAAACTCACATTTAAATCAATAGACAAAGTAAACAGGGGGCCTCAGCCAATCAGGAAGGTCTGTAAAGAACAAAAGGCTGGCCCTCCCTGCAGAAGGGGAATTTCTCCTGCCTGCCGCCTTCAGGCCTGGGCACAGGCCGATCCTGGTCCTGCCACAGCCTGCTTCAGATTCAAACCAGGACATCAGCTTGGTGGATTTTGGATGTCTCGGCCTGTACAGTCTCATGAGCTGCCAGTTCCTTAATGTGCACATGCACATATGCATGCACACACATGCACATACACTCCTTCCTTGCTTCTGTTCTCTGGAGAACCCTGACCATCCCTGGGGGTTTCTCCTCAGGGCTCACACTTCCCCTGGGCTCCTGCAACTTTCCCCCTCCCTCCACCTGCTCAGGCCTGGGAGGGGTTAGCTCCCTGCTGCGCTGGTCTCTGAACTAGGCACCATTTCTCTGCTCCTCCTCCACCTGTTCCTCTGGGCACTGCCTTCACAAGGCTGATAGGGTCCAGGGATAGTCATCCTCCTTCCCTAATGGTCAGCACAGCACCGGCAAGCTCAGAATATCACATGAACCTTGAGGTGCTGCAGAAGACGACATGATGCTGCTCAGGACCAGCAGTGGACCCCACTCAACCACAAAATAACCTGCGCGAACAGAAGAGTCAAGCCGCACTCCCTGAGTCTCCCCAGGCTTCCATCCAGCAACTCCAGCAAACCATGTTATAAATGACCGTGAACGCACCGCAGGACCAAACCCAGCTCTGGTTCCTCTGTGTCTTCAGACGGCTCCCCTGTTTGAAGGTCAAGGACTGTGCACTGCTCCAAGCCGGTCCCACACCCAGCCCTGTCCCTGACTGTCCCGTAGATGTGACACAGAGGCGGGAGCAGGTGGACGCTCTTCCAGATGTCTGTGGAGGTCAGCGGCATGGAGAACTCAGCGAGTTAGACCAGAGAATGACCCCATTGTTGCAGAGACACTGTCCCCCAGGATCAAAAATCCAGATGGGCAGTTCTATGATGAATAAGCATCGCGGCGCAAATGGAAACACAATGAATCATTTCAGAGCGACTGCTTTGGGACCGTCCTTGAGGAAACAGTGAAAGCAAGGTTTTAACAGGCTCTGAAGATAAATGAAGAGTGAGGGGCCGTGGGGCCCTGCTCAATGATAAAAGGACATGCAGAATGCTGGAGTGAGGGGCTAGAGACGCAAACAAATCCTTCTTGGAAACTGAGGCATTCAAAGGAAAGATACCAAAATAAAAAATGAGAAAATTAACACAAGGCTGTTGCAGAGAGCACAGCTCAGGCCAGTTAAACGCCCCCTGCTTGGCTTGCTGGGGTGCCCGCTCGGCAGCATCAGCAATTCTGCCCTTAGATCCTGACCCTCGCTCTCCCGACAAGGCGTGATTTTGCTACGTTACAATATTCTTCTTCTCTGGATTATCTCTGACTTCTCTGTATTTTTTCCAGAGTGGAACCTGCCCATTGGTGCAGAACTAATACCTAAGTGGGCAGATAGAGCCTCCCCAAGTGGTCTTTCACACCCTGTGAGACATGTGGTAAGGCAAGGACCCTGGTCTCTGGCCGCCAGGCTATTGACTGGGAGATGGTGCACACAGCACTCTGGGTGTGCTCGGCCTAGCTTTTCCTCTCCGGTCTGGTTATAAGGATAGTTTATACTCTGTTCATACATTTTCCCATCAAGTGCAGAGCTTGGGCACCAAAGTGTTCCAAATACAAACCCTCAGTGTGCTGAGCAGCCAGCACACACAGGCAAGGTCTGTCCCAGGAAGACACCAGCCTGGAGGATGGAGGTCGCCTCTGGCAGTGACCTGGCAGGCATGAGCGACCTCATGCCGATCCTTATTCAAGGTCAGCCAACATTGACCTCACTGGAGACGGCTGCCTGCTGAGGACTGGCCTTCACCTCCACCCTGCCACGTGTGTCTCTACTCCACCCTCTGATCCTATTTTCACCCCAAATTGTAATAGGTCTATTTCAATTTGTAATGTGTGCTCATTTTTACAGTCCCAGGATCTATTTTTCTACTAAAAACAAAAAAGAGAGCCAAAATAAATAAGCAAGGGGAGGCTTCACCTGCTCAAAAATTGCAATGTGATTATTTATTAAGACGCGTTCTGAGCGACGCGTTCCCGTTCAGTCGTGCTTTCACGACTCCCTCTTAAGGTGAAGATATTAAAACTTCATTTCTGCCAAGTTATTCATCCCAGAATTCTTCCAGGCAATTCATATTCTGTGTGTGTGTGTGTGTGTGCATGTACATGTGTGCATGTATGTTCAAGTTCTTTTGAATTCTTGTAGAGAAGTCTTACTATTTCAAATGACTTAAAACCTTCCTAGATTTAACCATCTGAAAACCTGGAGCAACACCTTGGTTCTGTCATGTGATCTGCTGATGAATCTTCTCAGGAGCAAACCTGAGGCTCAGATCCGGAGCCAGTGCATGGTAGGGCTTGCTTTTCATCATGATAGACAGACTGACCCTTCTCTACCTACCATGGGCACACATCTCCGTGGCTGAAAATGGGAGGTGCTACAGTTAAGAGTGCATTTAACCTAGACAAGTACATGGATTCACCCCAGCCCACTGCAAGCATTCACCCCGGCCCACAGCACGCATTCACCCTAACCCTCAGTATGCATTCTCCCCGGCCAATGGGACGCGTTCTCCCTGGCCCACCACACGCATTCACCCTGGTCCACAACACACATTCACAGAGAGCACACTGCATGTCCCCAGCCAGGGAAAGACTGAAAGTCACAATGCTGCTAAGTGAAGTTTGTGGTGCTGCTCTTGCACAACTACAAAGCCGAACAACCCAATTGGAGCCATCGGCACAGCAGTTCCTATTCTCCTCGAGCCTGAATGGCTCCACGCCAGCAGCCCTCCACTTCTGCTTCTCCACTTCACTTTCCACAGGAAGAGGGAGCTGGCCACACACCACATGCCCAGGCAGCTCCCAAAGCGGTCATGCCAGTGTGGCAGGTGAGTGTGTCGCGGGCACTGGGGAGGACGAGCACAGCTCTGGTCCACGCCATGCTTATAACCAGGTCGGAGTCTGCACTGGCCACTGACCCCACCTGTTATAAACGTGCCACCTGCCTCGTCTGAGCTGCACCTGGTAGAGAATGAAGAGGGACCCCCGGGGGAGATGCTCATGGGGCTGAGGAGGGGCAAGATGGGGGATGGGCACAGATGGCATCGGCACTAGCAATGATGAATGCCAGGGGAGCACCATGACTACAATCAACGATCTTATTAAAAACAACAAAATGATAACCACACGCCACCACCAAGAGCCCGTGGAAGATGGTGCATACCTGCTAGCAGTGGGTATGACTTTCTGTATGAATCTCGAGTGACCGTGACATACAGACAGCCTGGAGCCACAGAGAGGCCCCACTCATTGCCCATCATTCCTGAGGTTCCCTTAACAAGGCTGACGGCTCCTGTTAATAAAGAGCCGTGTAGAAACTCCCTGGCGAGGCCACAGGGACTCCAGAGTGATTTTCACGTAAACTTTAATTGATTTGTTGACATTAATTGATTGACTTCACCAGATGGAGAAGGCGGACCTCTAATTGAAATTATTTTTGTGAAATTCAATAGTAAGCAGGCTAAACTTTATATATTGGAAATATTTCCATTAGACTTGTCTAAAAAGGTGCTGCTCACAAGCGCGGTACTGAGACTTGGTGGTGAGACTCAAGGGAGCTACATGGTTTAGTGGTGAGGACCAAAAGCCAGGTACAATGCATGTCTCGTTGGGGCACAAAAATGGCAAGGTTTCTCCATCACTCCTTGGGGTGCCTGTCCCTTCTCCCCACTCGTTCCTCAGAGGAAGACAATCTGGCCACTCCCAGGCAGAGCAGAGCCTGGGCCACCCTATAGGATCCAGAGAACTCCGCCTCTCCTCTCACCCTGGATGAGTCCAGCACAGCTTTGAAAAGAAGAGCAGGGTGTCTCCTCCCTCGGCGTCTCCCCTCCTTTGTGTGTGTGTCTTTCTCTTCCTGTCGTCCTAGGGACTAGAGTCCTCAGTGGCCAGTGGGAGACTCTGGACTCCTCTTAAGGCCTGGCTTCCGGCTGACCTGGGTGCTCTGAGTGTCTGAACACCCTCCATCTGGCTCTAACACCAAGCAGAGCAGCTCTGTTTCTTGTACATGAGATGCTCTGACCCATAGCCCACTTGGGATAGAGCGAGCGCCAGGGCTCAGTGGTTCCCTTCCATCCCGAGGGTGGCTGCAGCTCACAGGGGCTCCAACTGCTCTTCTCCTGCACATGCTCAAGCAGGCACCAAAGGCCACTCACCTCCCCAGCCTGCACCTTGCACGGTGCCCGACCTGTACTCGAGGGCCAGTGCCCCTGTGTGGGGGGATGCCCTGCCATCCTCCCAGGCCTCCGTTAGCACTGTCACACTGGCTGTGCCCTCCTTAGCCTGTGGGAGGTGCACCTGCTCATGGGTGGGTGTGGGCAGGGGCTGAGCATGCCTGGCTCAGCCTCTTCTCCCTTCTCTGTGGGGTCTGTCTGTTCAGAGACCATGCTCCCACTGAAAACCCACAGACCTAGGCCTCTGGGAGGGGAGGCCAGGAGGGGGGCAGCTAGAGTGAGGGAGGGAAGAAGGACGGAGAGACCGAGCTGGGAGAGGAGAGGTGGGCAGCCACAGCAAGGGAGGGAGGGAGCACACAGGGGTGTGCAGTCATGGCCACACGTCCATGCAGCTCAATGCAGGCTGCAACTGCACCAGAGCCCTTGAAGCCCCGGCTTTGAGGACGTAGTTGAAATTTCAGAACACAGAACGACCACCAGGCTGATTTCTGGTCACAGACTAGAAGCTCAGAAAACGTCCTTTTCCTTCCCAGCTACCAGCTGACTCAAGGAGACTTGAGTCTCCTCTGGCTGCAGCCTGGTGCACCGCTGGCTAAAGCACGCATGTCTGTGTGTGCATGTATGTCATATGTATGCACATGTGTGTGCATGCAGGACACAGCACTGAGCACAGGACAAGTCACCAAGATAGTGTCTGCCTCTTTCCATAGACAGCCTGGGCAGCTTCCGGTGGCTTCCGGCCCTGGTGGCCTGACTCAGGGGACAGGGAGTGACCAGCTCCTCTGGCCCGTGGCCTCCATGGGCCATGCCTCGTCCTATCCACGTCCACCTTGTAGGAGATGAGCGGGCGTGTGAGAGGGCAGAAGGATCCCCAGCCGTTCTGGACACAGCGTGCATCCGTCCACGCACACTTCCCACGGGAAGCCTGTCCTGCCCGCGTGTCCAAGGAGACGAGGATGCACAGAGCATCTCCACCCTGAAGAAGCCACAACACACGGCACGGCCTGGGCTCACAAAGTCGCCTGAGCCTCCCCGCACAATCCGGGGTAGCCCTGAAGGTGCCGCAGGCTTGAGTTTTGTGGTATTTGCCTTTCTGTGTCTGACTTATTTCACCAGGCAAATTAACCTCCAGGTCCATCCATGTTGTCACAAATGGCAGGATTTCTTTCTCTCTCTTTTTTTTTTTTTGGTCATACCGGGCATTGAAACCAGCGCTCTACACATGCTAGGCAAGCACTCTATCACTGAGCTATGCCCCCAGCCCCACTTTAAATTTTATTTTGAGACAGGGTCTTGCTATTTTGCTGAGGGTGGCCTTGAACTTGTGATGGTCCTGCTCCAGCTTCTCACGTAGCTGCAATTATAGGCATGCACCATCACATCTGGCAGGATTTCCTTTTTCAAGGCTGAACAGTATTCTACTGTGTGTATAAACCACGATTTCTTCATCCATTTGTCTACTGGTGGACACTCGGGGACTCTGTGTCCTGGTTTCCTCTGGGATGGAGCTGTTTATATTCACACCCTCTGGCCGGGTGTGGTGGCACACGCTTGTAATCCCAGTACTTGGGAGGCGGAGACCGGAGGATCTGGGTTCGCGGCCAGCCTAAGCTACTTAGTGAGGCCCTCTGCAAATTCGTGAGACCCGGTTTCAAAATAAAGGGTAAAAAATAGGGCCGGGGGTGTAGCTTGGAGGTAGAACACCCCTGGGTTCAATCCCTGGTACCGCAAAAAAAAATTTAAAAAATATATTCGCACCCTCTGCACGTGGGACGTGGTCTGCCTCACTCTGCTGCCAGAGGTGACCTGTGGGAGGGTGGTCCCAGCATGCCTGCCTGCAGAGCGCCTTGCCACCTGCCAGGAGCCTCTGTGACCACCCAGCCCAGGGAAGTTCCTCCACTCATTCCTGGGACAGTCCACATAGATGGCGAGTTAATGTGGCAAATGGACCTAGGATCCCTGTGTGCACCACATGAGGCATTTCATACTACAGGAGGTGAACAAGAAAGAATGAATGAATGAATGAATGAATGGAGACACAATCATGGTCCTCGAGGTGGAGGACTTAAAGAAGAAAGGCGCGAGGCCGCGGAGACAGCTTGTTCCTGCAGACGGAGGTGCTCATCTTGAGCCAGAAGCCCCAGTGCCTCTGAGTCAACCATCGAAGGGCGGATCCAGATTGGTGGAGAGAGAACAGAGGTGCCATCAGCCCTTGTGGGCCTCAGACCTGATGACCACGGCAGAGGAGACAGGAGGTGCCCAGCCTGGAGGCGCACGTCAGTGAGGACAGGGCGGAAGGAGCCATGATTCGGGGCTGTCTGTCCAGAGCCCTGATCCGCAGGATGGAGGGGTGAGGGCCATGGCTGCTGAGAACAAGGCAGGGAGAGGTGGAGGCTGCTCCTGAGAAGTCACAATTGCCAAGGCCACATGACACCGCCACGCAGCACTACGTGATTAGGGCCACGTGGGCACTTCCACTGAGGGGTGGCCATGTGCTCTCCCTCTGCCTGGGAGTCTGGACCTGGCCAGGCTCTGCCTCCCCCACCTCCTGGTTTTATGTGGCGCCTCTTTCAACACCGGATGAAGGAAGCTCGGGCCAGTTCCGGCCCATGTAAGACTAATCCTCACAGTGGGGAACGTTCTAGAGGCGGCGCTGGATGACTAAGACGGTGCGCTGTCATCTATATTTGGAGTTGTTTTTTTAACATCTTGGAGTGGCAAGTTAGTGGTTCCTAAGAAAGTCACATCCTGAGGCTGCGGCGCACGGGCACCCTGAAAGCGCCTCATCCGCCGAGTGTGATGGGGGAGGGTGTCTCCAGATGCCAGCGTCTCAGACACTGTACCAACGATTATGGCCCAACTGCTTGCCAGAAAGGGGAGCAGCACACGCTGGGCTCCCTGGAGACCGCTGTGGGGTGAGTCACCGTGCCGCTGGGAGCTGCTCTGAAGTTTCTTGAGGAAACACACCGTGGACACCCCCAGTGCTGTTATTATTGTGCCTATTTTTACATTAGTCAATATAGCCCAAGCTATTCTGGTAGCACAATGTCATCCTTGGAGTTGGGGTGAGCCATCTGCACCCCATCAGCAGCTCAGGACGCGCCCCTCCCGTGGACGCCAGGCAGGGGGCCACTTCCGCCTGCCGCGTGGGTCCTGGCCAGCCTTTGGCTCTGGAATGTGGCACCTGAGTGAAGGAAGGAAGCTGCTGGTCCCTCCTCCAGACCTCACTCTTTATCAAACACCCTGCAGGATTCGGGGTAAAATTTAAAACACCTTCGGAACATGGGGATGGTTGTGTGGGAGGCTCTGAGAGGAAGACTTGGAGCAGGTGGCTGCAGAGACCCTGGAGGAGACCAGCCCCTGAGGCCAGCGCAGGTGACCTTCCACACTGCCCTGCAGGCTTTCAGAAGCTGTCCACGTGTCGGATCAGAAGACCCTCCTGCCCCACAGGATGAGAAAGGACGGGTACCACCTTCCATTCAAGGAGCCCAAATCATGGTGGCACCGTTCTAATAAGATGAACCCTGACAGTGGCCACCTGCAGTGACCTGACTCCTCAGGGCCCCAGTGCAGCTAGGAGCACGGCTGGGGCATCTGGTCGTGGTGTGGAGGAGAGAGTGGAGACCTGCGCTCCCCATTTCTCTATCCTACCATGATTGATTCTACAGGGGCCTCAGAATAAGAGGGAAATAAACCCAGGAGCCAGCCTTTGTGTTGTGCACGTAGGCTCTGCACCCCGAGAACCCAGCTTCCCCAGACCCCTGTGCCCACGGGACCGGCGGACAGTGCTGTACTTCAGGTCCACTCCAGTCCTGATACCAGCCCACAGAGGCTCCACTGGGAGACGGGGGCACAGGCAAGCAGGTGTCAAGCAACCTGGCTGGCACCACCGAGCAGGGAGGTGTCCAGGCCGGCTTTGGCCCTGGAGGGCCATCCCCAGAGCCCCAACAGCAGCCACTGGTGCACAGGGATCCAGGGTGGAAAAGTCGGGGGCCTTGAACCCTCCGCAGCCAGGAAACGCTCTAGATGTCCGGGGCCCTCTGCCTGGCTACTGGGGGCTGTGAGTGTCTAAGGACATGAGCTGCAGCACCCAGATGGCTGTTTATGACTTCCACCAAAAGTCTCGGGCTCCGCTGAGCTTGGCTGGCCTGGGCTCACTGTCCCAGACATCCACGCTCCTGCAACCACCATTCTCAGAAGCCCTCCTGCACGTCAGAGGTCCCTCCCCAGAGCCGGTGTACCTCCCCTGCTTCCCAGGCCACAGGGTCTTCAACAGGGCAGGGTTCAGGGGCAGGGTTCAGAGGGGACATCTGAAGAGTGACACCTGCTGCCTCCACACTAGGGTGCGTGATGTGGGGAGCGAGGTACCCCATCTAGCCCTGTGAGCCATCTCTGAGGCGGGGACACCTTGCTCCTATGGATGCTACACTTCAGGGGTATTCCTGAAGGGCTGTGCACAGGAGCGAGCTCTTCCAGCGCTGCTACACAGCCCACTGCATTGGGGTCTCCTGGCCCTGCCCGGGCACCTCCCCATGCGGCCCACAGCTCAGCAGCACTGAAGTGCCCCTTCCTAATAGTGCCACCCACTTCACGCGTGCTCCAGCTGCCGTGGCCTGATGTGACCTGTGGCCCCAGCCTCAGGTGGGAGAAACTCCCCCCCCCTTGTTTTTCAAGAGTCTGGTCAGCCACTGTCCTGTGACCTGCTCCTCAGCCACTGTCCTGTGACCTACTGGTCAGCCACCATCCTGTGATGATTCCTCTCAGCTTCCCTAAGCAAGGCAGGTGCCCTGTCCCAGGTCCCAAGCTGGCTGTTCTCAGCTGCATCTCTGCCTCCTTGATCCCGCAGGCCTCACATTAACTTACACCTCAACAGGAAAGGAAGGAAGGACAGCTAGCTTCTCTGCTCTGAGTCACACTCGCCACAAACCCTCCCTACCCCGTTTTGCATCTTGAAATAATAAACGACAAATTCCTCATGTCTTGATGTGCTATCTCTAGTGCACCTTCAAGTTTGAAAATTCCAGAGTGCATCCTGTAGTGTCGTTTTAGAATGATGAGCAATAGACACCTCATCAGACAGCAACTACCAAGTGACCAGAGACATCACGGGGACTGAAACAAAAGGCTGACCTGCAGACTTCCGGAGCTTTCCAGCCATTCCAGCTCCACGCCCAGCCATCATGGGACATTCATGTCAAAACAGTGAGGTCTCCAGGACCCTCTCGACCTGCCAAACATCATCTCCACGTACATTATTTCATTTAGCGATCGCAAGTGGTGTGAATTGGACATGACAGTTCCTATTTTGAGTACAGAGTGGAGGCTCAGTGATGTTAATTAATACTTGATCGGAGGGGCACACATACCTCTTGAGGCAGAGCAGGACTTTGAGCCTGAGGGCTGTAACGTTTGTTCTGCTCCGAGCTGAGCTGCTCATTTAGAATTAAAATCTAAAAGCCCAAACACCTGTGGGACAGGCAGTGTGATCATGTGAGGGAGCACTGGGGTGGGATTGGCTTTCTTCCCGTGGAGCCCGCAGCCCCGCACCTATAGACCTCCTAGGCTAGGGCCACCTCCCCCTCCCCGCCAGTCAACCCCACTGGCATGGCTTCCCAGCTGCAGCAGGGGACATCAGAGGCTTCTGTTGCAGAGGCTGTTCTAATTGCTGAGTGAGCAGGTATGCAGGGAGCCCTTCCTTGAAGTTAGTGTTGTGGCTGGCACTGGTGGCGTGCTACAGACCAGGAATGTCAACTGACTGACCAAACGTTGGTGCCGGGAAGTACACAGAGCACAGCCAGCGCTGCCTGATCTACAGTCTCCCATGAGTGAGCAGCAGGCTCACAAAGCAGCTGTCTCCCCCAGGGTCAGGTGTCCCGTGAGTCTCAGTGACTCTGGACTCGGCTTCTGGTACCCAGGGCACAGGGCATCTCGAGGAATCCGGAGTGCCGTTCGCAGCAATTTGCTCTGATCAGACATGCTCTGTACGTCCTGTTTAGGTCAAGCTCATGTTCCTTACATGGATGGAACCAGCCATATTGCTGCAACCATTCTCGATTTGCTCAACTTCTGACAGCCATGGACAAGTCCCCACCTCCCAAGCAGGGCTGTCCCCAGTCACACCTGAATTCTCCTGAACCTGGGACTACCACTCTCCATGGTCTCCAGGGCTTGGTCCCTAGCCCCGGACCCTGGCAGAGTCACCTCCCTGCTATCTCCCTCCCCATCTCTGACCACACTGAAGCTCAGCTGCCCGGCTCCTATCACCCATTTCCACCACATCTGGCTTTTAATATCACGCACTGTATTATTCCAGAGTACTCACAGATCCTGAAGAGGACTTTGCTACTTAAAATCACTTTCTCAGAGAGAACAATGCCGTCATGTATTTATACACAAGTGTCTCCCAGTGTGTTTGTTTTCACAGCATGATGTATTAAACAAGCGTGCAGGAGCCCCTGGGAGAGGTCTGTATAGTCGCCCCGGCAGGGCGGTCATTGGCCCAACTCGACAGCTCTGTGGTGCTGGGAAACAAGTGATGTGTCACAGACTCCGTGTACAAATAACACTGCTACACACTTCCGGAGCAAAATGGAGCCCTGGACTCATTCACCAGCAGCCACCTCTTCTCCCTCTGCTCTTACGATCTCAGGGTCTGTGCCCACAGGATAGGCCAGGTGTCCGTGGACACAGGAAGGGAACGCAGGCGTGCTCAGGGTGCTCAGGCGTGTGGTCCATTGTCATCCTGCACGTGCCCATCACGGTGTTTCTGGACATCTGACTCACAGACTGAGTAAAGAACGTCCGTCCTCACCAAAATGGGTGGGCAGCATCCCACCTGTTGAGGGCCCAACAGAACCGAAGGCAGAGAAAGGGCGGCTTGCTTCATCTTTGTATGCAGGGACATCCACCTTCTGGCCACAGGGCCTCTCTCCCTACCCTTCCCAGGCCTTGGCTCTGAGACTGTTCACCCCTCTGCTCTCCTGGTGTCCAGCCTGCAGATGACATGGTGGGACTACTCCGGCTCCACAGAGGCCGGTGCCCAGAGTCCACTCACATCTCCATTGACGGCTCCTCTGGGGAACAACAGGAGCACACGCCCGGGGAGGTCCAGGAAGCAGAGCGGACACCCCCTCCTGGTGACTCTCCCCTCTCCTGTAACTGGCTGTCAGGAGCCTCCTTCCTGAGCACCAACTGTGAGCTCAAAGTCATCTGCTCCTCCCTCTAAGACCCCTGCATGCAGCACCCTGAGCTCCCTGCAATAAATAGCGGACTGAGGCCCTCCCACACTTCACTGTCAGGACACAGCTCCTCTGCAGCTGCTGTGAGGGGTGTGTGCTTGGACAGCGGGACTGTCCTACAGCCAGGGCGTCCTCTCGCATGTTCTCATCAGCACTCAGCAGGTTCTCACTGCTGTCGGTCAGCACTCCTGCCCAGGTGGACTGGATGGGGTGGCGGGTGAGCCGGGTCTGCCCGCTGAAAGCTCTCACCCTCAGCCTGGCATCCCAGGCCTCTGCAGGTGGCAGCCTCCTGCACCTGTCCCCATTCCCAGCTGGAGTAAGCTGGCTTCCTGGTGTGGCCTGGGCTCTGGGGAGTGTGCACAGTTGCTCTCTCCCAAGGAGTGCCACCTTCCAGGCCAGCACAGATCGGGTGGCAGGGACAGCCAGTGATGTATGGGAGGAAAACAACTGGTCCTACAGAGGCCACAGAATGCCGCAGGGCGGTTGCCCAGGGGAGTGTTGCCTCCTGTTGGCTCAGTTCTGCAAAGGCTGATGAGCCAGTGCTGAGCCAAGTCCAGGACAGGCCACACACACAGACAGCCACCACATGTGGGAAGCAGGCTCAGCTTCCATAGCTATGAGCAGCCAGGGGACCTGGGGAATGTGGTGTTGCTCCAGGCCATCTGCTGGGCACACACAGGTCCGTGGGGGGCTTAGGTCATCGTGAGACAGGTGATGTGCTGTTTCACCTAGAGAATGCTGCTATTCTTCTGAGTCCCAACTCCTCGGACAAAGCAATCCACCAGGACGGTGACTGTCTCACAGCAGACTGAGGCTGCGTCTCCCACCACCGCTTCACGAAACTACTCATAAAACATCACTCTTCACCTTCAGCCTCGATTTCCCTGTGTCGTTTACGTTCACCTAAAACGCTAACTTCCATCAGTTCATGGTGCGCAAGGAACAGGGAAACCGCACCCTGGGTCTGCAGAGAAGAGGTTGACACCGTGTGATGTGGGTGCCACAGGAGAAGCACCGGGTTATGTTGTCCCTGCCACAGTGGGCCACCTGGCTCCTACGCAGCCCCCAGGCTTGCTCCCGAGGCCTCTCCTACCACCCATGCCACCTTGGGGAGCAGAGGCTCTTTTGCCTCAGCGTTGGGTGCGTAAGTACTTCCCATTGCTGAGGGTTGCGTGCTAGGCTCAGACTCCACACTCATATGTCCACGGACCACAGCAGACCTCGCAAGTGCCCTGCCAAAGACATTCCGTGCATACCACGTGTGTGTTCCTGTGTTGAACTGCGGTGGCAGACATCTGCTTCTCGTGGCCAGGGCCGTCGGGAGTTGTGGGGAGCGTGGAAGCTCTGCAGCCTGACTGTGGGCCACGTGGCTCCTGCCTCCGCAGCTGGGCGTTTCATTGCAGGCAGGTTATACAAGTCAAACATAAGTCCGACTTGGTGAGAAAATTACCATTTTGGTCATCACTACTTTGGAGAAGGGGGGATGCTCATGTCACTGCAAAGGTGTTTGTGTTCTGATGTGTATATTTGACTTTATGGAACTGATGTGACCATAACAGGAACACTCAAGAGTCCTCTTCAAGTGTCACTCCATTCAAATAAAAACAAACTGGATCATGTTTTCACTTCAATTGGCTACTCTAAAATACCAGATATTTTAATTGTACTTGTTCAAACAAGAATACATTTTTTTGTTTTGTGTGTGTGTGTGTGTGTGTGTGTGTGTGTGTGTGTGTGTGTAGTTCTGGGGATTGAACCTAGAGGCATTCTACCTCTGAGCTACACCTCAGTCCTTTTTCTTTTTTAGTTTTGAAACAGGGTCTTGCTAAGTTTCTGAGGGTCTCGCTAAGTTGCTGAGGCTGGCCTTGAACCTGCGATCCTCCTGTTTCAGCCTCCCAAATACTGGGATTACAGGTGTGAGCCACCACGCCTGGCAAGAAGACATCTTTATATCTGGAGAAAATTTTCCATCTACTAATCATTTTGTTTTTGCATTGTTATTTGTGTGCTCTGGCCACTGTAGATATTGAATATTTTCCAATCTCTTCTCTGCAATCATTGGGTATAAATTTAAGGATATGCTATAAAATCTAAACTAATAAAAAGTTTAAAAAAAGAAAATAAAAAAATAAATAAATAAAAATAAAAATAAAAACTCAATACTTACATTTATATTCCATAAAAGTCTCATCACTGCGTAAGTGGGTATTAATGTAGCATGTGACATTCCAGTCCCCGCTAATGTATTTTAAACACAAGTGACGTTGTGGTCCATACAGGAAGCAGGTTTATTTAAGGCTACAATGCATAAGCAACTTAGGGGGTTAATCTGATGAGATGGCGCCATATTTATTTTACCTTCCTGAATAAAGAGACACTTAAGAGAAATCATAGGGTGGATTCCAGGAGACACAGTGCCTAAAATGGAGTGGAAAGACCTCAGGTCCTGGCGGGGACTCTGCTGCCTGTGAAAAGCCAGGCCTTGGGTCTCCATGGACTCTGGTGTCATGCAGGGTCTTGTCGACTTCAAGGCTGCTCTACCTCCTCATGCATCCTGGGACCCACAGGTGCGCCTGCCCCTGCTGCCTCGAGGGGCTCTGTGGTGGCTCAGGGTCATCTTGCCACGGTGGAGCCTGTGGAGACCTGAGGCCCATGCACACAGAGTCCTCCTTCACCACTGTACCTCTGCCTCTGAAGTACTAAGGATCACCCCTCCCAAACTGCTAATGGAGCGCATACATGGCCATCACTTTGGGAGCTTGAGGGATTAAAGAAATTGACTGCATAAAGCAGTAGTCTCTTGGAGTTACACTAAGGTATAGGAAAGTCACTTTCTATTTCTTTTTAAATAAAATCAGTTGAACTTATCTCCCACAGAAGCTGGGACTCTAACAGCAAAAGCACAAGAACATCTGTGGGGACAAAGGCAGGTGAAATGGAGACTGAGGATCAAGCAGGTGCGGGCTCCAGGTGAGGCAGACTGCCAGGACAGAGGCGGGGAGAGCTGGGGCTGAGGGGTGGATTGGAGTGGACACGCCTCCTAATTAAAGGAGCAGTCAGAGGGGGTCACGCACCAAGCAGCTAGCAAGGCCACTTTCTCGTATGTTTCTGCAGGACACCTCAGAGGCTGGGATTATGACAATGTGGGGAGGTGCCAGGGTCTTCCCCGGAATCCACAGAGGATCATCACAGAGATGATTCTTGGCCAACGCAAAAGCAAACTGCAGCCCTGACGTTGCTAATAGGTCTATGTCCTGTGCATTCCCCCAAATGATGCAAGGGGCTTTGAAAGTTGAGCCGCATCCATGCTCCCAAATCCAGGTGAATGAAGTGGTCGTTAAGTTTCCTGAAGCCAAAGCAATGGCTCATCTTGCCCCAAATCTGCATTTCTTCGAGTCCCAGGTGAAACTGGGTGCTGAGCTCATCAGTGAGGTCGTGTTTATGTTTAGCTGTGGGTTTGATGAGGCTGCCACATGGGTGGTGGCCATGGTCTCAAGCCACCAGCATCAACTGCTGCCTCCCAGGGCCCTCTGTGATCTGAATGCTGTGTCCCCCCAAATTCACATGTTGAAACCGAATCACCAAGTGACAGTAGTAAGAAGTGGGGTCTTGGGAGGTGAAGAGGTCATTAGGGCAGAGGGACCAGCACCCTCAGAAAAAGAGGCTCCAGAAAGCTTCTGGCTCTTCCCCCGTGTGAGGATGCAGGGAGAAGTCTGTGGGTCTGGGGGCAGTCCCTGGGTCTGTGAGCCTGGGAGAAGTCTGCAGTAAACATTGAAGACTTGACTCCCCAGAGTCTTACTCTTCCAGCCTCCAGAATGGCAAGCAACGAATCCCTGTGGTTTGTATGTTACCTGGTCTCAGGTGCTCTGTGGCAGAACCCAAACAGAGATGGGCTGGTTGTATTTTCTCTGAGTTTGAAATGTAATAACATACATATTAACCAAGAGTAAAGACACAAATATGTAAAACAACACAATTACAAACCAAAACAACACTGCTGGCCTTTGACAACCACTCCATGCGTTCAGAGCCGGGTACCATGCCCGTTGATGCCAGTTTGCACAAAAGATCACAGAAATCAGGAGGCTCTGACAGCAGATGGTGGGTCTTGGGCCAGGAGATTGCATATTTTTCAATCTGGTAAACTTGATAAAACAGCTGGGCTTATGATATAATGCCTCCCCTGAGCACAAAGTCCTCCGGAAACATACGGAGAAACCATAAATAAATATGTGGCTTCGGCAAAGAATCTAAAATAAAGTGCAATTGTGAGACACAAGAAAAAACCAAATAGCTCCATTGTAAGCAAAGATCTGGCACACCCACTGAGGTTCTCCATCCACAGAGCATGGCTCACACACAAATCAACTCAGAAAGCAGGACTCTGAGACCAGAGGAGAAACAAACCATCAGACTATGTTGGCTGTATTGTTTTAACTGGCCAAGAAAAGTATAATCCCAACAATCTTAATGTGATATTAACAATGACCACCGGGGCTTAGAGAGTCTCCCAACTGGAGAGGTAGTGTGTAACTCGCATCCACTCCCCGAGCCCTGAGAACCCACGGGACATTGCTCAGTTGCTGTGGCTCCAAGCACTGTCCTGTCTGCTTCAGGGACATACCCGGTTCTTGCCTTTCTCTGGCCTCAGGAGGATGCAGAAGGAACGGAGGGTGTATTGAGAAGACAGTGTCCACATGTCCACCCTGGGCTGGAGCGCTCTCCCCCAGGGCCTGGGGAATTCCCACCCTGCTCAGGCAGACAGGGGTGCACCTCCATGTTATGCCAGCGGCAACACACTCAGAGCCCAATGACCATCCCCATTGCCCTTCTCTTCCCTGCCACTCATCCATCCTCCAAAGCCCTTTCCTGCCTTCCCACAAGGAAGCACCGGAAAGGCACTGGGTTGAAGTTGACGAGACTTGAGTTTGAAGTGGAGAAGGTGGGATCTCCAAGAAGGACCTCTGCAACTGCAACATTCGTGCGCCAGCGGTTGGTCCCCAGCTCAACACTCAGAAGAAACATCCAGGGTGCAGCTCTAACATGGCTCACAGAAACTAAAGGCTGGGTGAAATCAATATTTCCTGAGTGACAACTTTGTGATAGATTGGGCCAGTGCTCCCACCCAGGACAAACCTTGTTCTTTTTTATTGCATGTGCATTTTATTTATTTCTAATTAATGTATTTGTTTATTTATGCAGTACTGGATATTGAAACCAGGGTATTCTACCTCTTCTGAGCCCCAGCATTTTTTGTTTTTTTGATACTGGGAACTGAACCCAGGGGCATTCTACCACCGAGCTATATCCCCAGCCATTTTTTAAATTTTTTTTTTTTTGAAACAGGGTCTTGTTAAGTTACCATGCACTGACCTGGAACCTGGAGTCTTCCTGTCTCAGCCTTCCAGGTAGTGGGATTATAGGCAAGTGCCAATGCATCTGGCTTAAATTTTATTTTTAAATGGAAAATAATTGTGTATATTCATGGGTTCTAAAGTGATACTTTAACAAATGTTTATAATGAAGAATGATTAAATTGGTTGGTTTATTTTACCTGAGAGATTAAATGGTTATATGATGTGTTATCAGTGGGACTCAGTGTTATCAGAAAGGATAAAATAATTAAAGAAATAAAGGGCATCAAATTATAGAGACATTTCTCATGAACGTTCTGCCCTTCTACAAAACACCAGCGTAACAAGGCGATTGGCATGTGAATCACGAGCGGTAAAACGCCATTTCTCCCTCCGCCACCATGCAGGACTCTAAGGTCGGCCACTACCCCTGCAGACCGGCAGAGCCTGCACTGCAAGAGGGGGTGTGGGATCAGATGGTTGCCCACACAGCCAAGCAGGCTGTGCCCTCCCAGCAGTCTCACTGTAGAGAACATCAAGCGCAGCTGCAGGTGAGGTGTCCCTGCTGCCCAACCCTGGTGACCTACAGGGGCAACCACACCAGGAACTTGAGAGGTGAGGTGTCCTTGCTGAGCAGCCCTGGTGACCTGCAGGGACGGCCACCACCAGGAACTTGGGAGATGGCACCCGGGAGGGCAGTGGACACAGCATTGGTTCAAAGAGCAAAGACGAGGCCTGTCAATGGAGATGAAGGCACCAGAGAGGTCCAGGCAGGATGGCAGACACCCTGCGTGGTCCAGGGAGCAGTGAACTGAGACACGGGAGCCTCCTCAGAGGAGTCCTAGACCCCAGGACACCCACAGTCACCCAAGAGGATGATTCCGGCTTTCTCATGGGTTAAACAAATTTCTTCTAAATATTACTAGAAGAAAAAAAGCAGCAGCAGCTCCCAAAACTCGATAGTGGTTAAAATTATACCCAATAAAATATTGTTTTAAAAGCAGCAGAAGTAGTAAATCTTCTTGAAGAAAAGCAATGTTTTTTTCTAAAATTTGATGTGGAGAAATTGGGCTTTTGTGAAATGATAGTCATAAAAGTAGGGTTCAGGGATGCTGGGTGTTCTGGGGGAGGGGACCCGACGGCAGAACGGTGGCCTGGGTGCTCACTCCAGGGACAGCCGGGTCCCCACTCTGCTCACTGAGACAACGGGCAGGGGCGGCTCTGCTCCTGGGGGAGGCCTACCACTCTCCTAGATCCTGCTGGATGGACGCCCTCAACTCCCACAGTCATGGCGGGATGTCCTTGCCACCAGGCGCTGGCTGCCCCGCTGGGGCCTAGGTCTCGGGGTGGCTTGTGTGAGTCACGTCTTGGCTCACGTGGCTCTGCACCTAAAGCGCTTTGCTCAGCCACTGACGCCACATTCCATGCTTCCGTCTCAGAGGCCCAGTGAAGAACTGCTGTCACGGCTATTCAGAGCTTGCTGCTCAGACAGGTCCCACAGCAAGGGACCCTGGCCCTGGCACTCACCTGCCTGCTCTCCCATGACCTGGCTCTGCCAGTGTGGTGGAACCCGCAGGCAGAGGCATGGAAGGCCTCAGAAGGTTGGCAGCGTGGACAGGTGGCTCAGGACTCAGGGGTCTCATCTGCAAGTTCATGCTCCTGCAAGAGACCACAGGAGCCCTGGCAGTTGATGTCACTTGCTTCTGTGGTCCTTGGTTTTTCAATAGGGCACAAGCAAGAGCATCTTCGGTCCAGGCCGGGGTTCAGCACCTGTGGCTCCTGGCCACAGAAGGATGAAGGGGATCTTCTCATAGCCACAGACTCGACACATTCACCTCCTACCCCACCCAGCCACTCAGGTGCCATAGAGCCTCACGTCCACACCGCTGGCCTCTCCTCTCAGCCCTGAGATGGGACACAAGAGGGCCTGGCTCTGACCTCCCCTGCAGAGGCCTGGCCTCCTCCCTTCAGTGCTCCTGGGAAAGGCCCAGCATCTCCCTGGCATACCCAGGCTCGAATGCAGCCTCAGGCCCACCTGATAAAAACATCCACTGTGCAGTGAATCCTTTGTCCTGAGGCCACACAACTGTGGATTACTAAACTACATTTAGTAATGAATATAAAAACAAAGAAGTATATGCAGAGATCTGGGTGTGGTGGCTCATGCAGTATTTGGGAGGTTGAGACAGGAGGATCACAGGCTCATGGCTACCCTCAGCAACTTAGTGAGGGCCTCTGCAACTTAGTGAGACCCTGTTTCAAAATAAAAAAAATGAAAAAATAAATAGGGCTGGGGGTGTATCTCAGAGGTAGAATGCCCCTGGGTTCAATCCCCAGTACCACACACATACACACACACACACACACACACACACACACACACACACACACAAAACCAAATAAGAAGTATATACAGAAAAAAAAAAACACGAAAAACCTGTAAACTCTCTAAGCCCTGATATGGGACCTAAATGTGTAAACTCCTATCTTAGATGATTTACACTAAATGTCATTCATGTTCCTAGATTATCGTACAGTTTACATTCTGGTAGTTTTAAGCCCACTTCCTTTCTTTGGTACGGACAGCCTCTATTCCTAATGATACGAGTGGGTGAGCTGCGTATTGCTCTTCAATGAGAGGAAACAGATTGCTATAATCAATTTGCTTCCCTGACTTGAAAACACAGTCTTTCCCCTGCATCTGAGCTGTCTCTGTCGTCAGCGTGTGCTGTATTTCAGCCACTGTTCCATTTAAACCGCTAGAATGAATGTCTGACGGATTTAGACTCACCTACGCAGATGCTAGTACACAGCAAACACTGCACAAATATTTGCTAACCAAGTAAATGAATAGTGCACTCTTTACTCAGAAGGGAAAGCTGTGTCTCCCCCTTATTTCCATGCTTAGCGGGAAAGCTTTCTCCTCTCTTCTCCTCCTCTCGAAATTCTGCCCCATAGTTTGTGAACCTTGGTGGACGTAAGAACTAGCTTACGTGTGGTGCGTGTTGCAAACACAGGTTACTGGGCTTCCCTCCTGGGCTGCTGGTCCAGTGTATCTTGGGAAGGGCTCTGGAACATGAATTCTGAAGGGCAGAGCCCAGGGTGATTACAAAGCATGCTTGACTTTGCAGAGTTAGGTGGCCAACAATGAGGGAAGGAGACTCCTCTAATTCAGGTCTGTGTGCCCTGCCAGGCCCAGCAGAGAGCCTGCCTTAAACTCAAGATGCCCTTTAGAAAGGAGGGAGGCCTCTCCCACGCCCGCAGCCTCTGTCAGGAGACAGCGAGGGAGCCCAAGAAGGACTGTGTCTGTGCCCCTGCTCCATCGGGTGGACTGAGTGCATTGAAACAGACACAAGATCTGGGTGTGGTGGTGCACACTTGTGATCCCAGGACTTGGGAGACTGAGACAGGATGATTGCAAATTCAAGGACAGAGTGCGATAACTTAGGGAGACTGTTTCAAAATTTAAAAAAAAAATAGGGCTGGGATGTAGCTCAGAGGTAGAATGCCCATGGGTTCAATCCGTAGTTCTGACATAATGAAATAAAAAAAAACAGATGTAAGGATTCTCACTGTGACCCTCTGGATGGGTTTCAGGTCCTTACAGCCCCAGAGCCCTGCCACACTTGCCTAGGTGCAGAACCACTGCTCAGCTCGTCTGTGGACTGCACTCGCAAAAGGAGTGATGTGTCCTGCACAGGGCTGCCCGTCCATCTCTACATGAAGCTCTGACAAGTGTGTCTGGCCCCCACAGGTCCCTCACACTCAGCCACTTGCATGATCATCCTGGCCCCTGCGCATCCCTCATACTGGGGCCACTGCGTGAGCATGCCTGGCCCCTGCGCATCCCTCATACTGGGGCCACTGCGTGAGCATGCCTGGCCCCTGCGCATCCCTTACACTTGGGCCACTGCGTGAGCATGCCTGGCCCCTGCGCATCCCTTACACTTGGGCCACTGCACAGCATGCCTGGCCCCCGCACGTCCCTTGCCTCAGATCGCTGGCATGGCTTCCATCAACTGGCAAACTTTGCACCATCTGATCTCCACCACAGACGCATCTTGGATGAATGAGTGGAGATGTCCAGTAACACCTTTCTCTCTGCCTGCAAACGATTAAACCCGTCTTCCCAGCCGCTGCTTCTTGCCATACTTAGCAAAGGCCATTCAGGGGCAGCCCTGAGTGGCTAGTGATGGCCAGTTTACATTTTTATAAAGCTGGCAATAGTCTGACCAGGAGGAGCTTGCTACATGGTAGGAAATACAGAGGTGTTTACAAATTGCCCTAATGCCAACTGTTAATAAATGTAAGATCTCTTATTTATTACGACTAAAAATTTAGTAGCAATAACCACAAAAATAAACCTACTATACTAGGCCAAGCATAACATCCTATCACATCTTTAAATACCTTTAGGGACAAATTGGATATAAATAAATGTGTTAAAATACTATCCAATTACAGAATGTATTAACCAACGGGCTTGGTTGGCTGTTTTTGCCCTAGCTCATAATAATTCATTAAGTGAAAAAACTGGAGTAGTAAAAGTCATCTCTTAACTGATTACCAGAATTAGATTTAAACAACAAATACAACCAAACTGAAAACAATTTTCAAGATGGCAGAAGAATCACACCTGCGATACTTCCTTGACAGGTTTGCCCTGGAAAGACCGGGCTCGGCGTGGCTCTGCGCTTTTTAATTTGTACCATGCTGACTTTATGATCCTCCCTGTTCTAGAGTGAGCCTTATTAAGCACACAAATTTAAGTAAAGACTAGTGGTGCCAGATGGAGAGCAGCCGGCCCTACCAGGGTTTGTGTGAGGACCGAGCCGCCACCGCAGAACTGGAGAGACAACAGGCACAGAGCTGAGGCACCTAAGCCCACGCCGCACTGCGGCCTTCCCAGAGCACAGCTGTACAACAGTCACAGGAGTCACCTCGCTGGATAAAAAGCCCCAGGGCCAGAGAACATCACACACACACACACACACACACACACACACACACACAGCCGAAACCGAAGTCAAAGACTGGCTCCTTCTTACCCCCAGTCTTGGGGCTGCTGTCTTTGACCGTCTGAAGGACTAAGGGCCCATGAGAAGCTGCTGACAGAGGCCTGTGAGCCACCTGACCATGGGGAAGCGCAGGTTGGAGCCATGGCGGTATGTCCAGGAGGTCCCATGGAGCTGGAAAACTGTGGCGTTCACAGTTTTCCGTAGGAACCGCCCACTTCTAGGCAGTAGCGGATTCCATGCTGCCCGGGGTGAGGAAAAGGTGGAGCTCGGGGACCAGCTGCCTAGTCGGAGCCACAGGGGCCAAGGAGGGGCCAGGGCTTTCTCCAGGTGCCTGCGGGGACTGTTGCCCAAAGCTGTGTGGCTCTTCCCCGGTTACACTGTCTCTAAGGCCACACATGGTTTCAATGCTATTTAATTTCAAAAGGGGGGTTGGGGCAGCATTACGGGTCCCCTTGTCCATGGGGGAAATGGTCAGTTCTGGGCCAGGGGGCTGTAGAGCGACCTGCAGACAGCCCCAGTGCTCGGCCAGCAGATCCTTGCTCATGACAATCAACCCATAAGAGAGTGAGTCTCCAGCAGCTCCCAGAGCTTTTCAATCTGTGGCTGAACTCACACAACCAAAGCCCCACGTGCCCTCATGGAGCCTAAGCAGAAGGAACGTGAATTTGAAACAGCTGGTGTCTACCATTCCTATCTTGAGGTGCTGTGGGTAAAAGCAGGGATCTATCTCCTTTCTCTCATACAAATCTACAGACAAAAGTTAAATATGAAAACATGTGTTGGCTTATGAGTTGTTTACCTGATACATGCTGTACTAGAAACTCACATGACTAAAAAGCAAGTGTCTGGCATGAGCCAGACGCGGCGCTCCTACAAACATTCTATGACAGCTGTGGTATGACCTGGCGGTCGGTCATAGAGTGATGTGGCTCTTCGTGGGCGCCAGGCTGACCACACAGAACAAACCAATCTGGGAAGCAAGCAATTCCCTAGAAACCATACTCATTATTCCCAATACCTTTACACACGTTGCTTAATTACCATTAAACAGCTTCCTTGAGTTTTAAAGAATAGGAGTTGCTGGAGACATACAAGTGGCAATTTGATTTCACAGATGGAGTAAGAACCCAAAACAACAATCCTCAAATTTATAATAGTTGCAACTAAACTTAGAGTCCTCGATTTTTTTTTATAAATATATTTTTCTATTGCACATTTCTTTCACAGTACTGGAGATTGAACCCAGGGGTACTCTACCACTGAGCTACATCCCCAGCCTTTTTTACTTTTTATTTTGAGATAGGGTCTCGCTAAATTGCCCAGGAAGGCCTTGATCTTGTGATCCTCCTGGCTCAGCCTCCAGAGTAGCTAGGATTGCAGGTATACACCACATTGCCTGGTTGGGTATCTTTTTAAAATCATACGGACCCCTCACAGGTGTCAATATCAGGGCTGCTTTCTTCCCCATACAGAGGGACAGAGTGGTTTTGCATGCTTGTAATCCCAGTACTTGGGAGGCTGAGAGTGGAGGATTCAGGTTCGTAGCCAGCCTCAGCTACTTAGTGAGACTCTCCGCAACTTAGTGAGACCCTGTTTCAAAATAAAGAATAAAAAAAATAGGGCTGGGGTGTAGCCCGGAGGTAAAATGCCCCTGGGTTCAATCCCCGGTACCGCCAAAAAAAAAAAAAAACAGTCCTGGAGTCAGTGTTAACACAAATGTGTCCTCAGCTTTGGACAAACACAGACAAAGGAAAACAAAATTTGCAGGAAGTTCCATACCTTTGAACAGGGTCAGTCCATGCAAGTTTCCCTTGATTTTAGTCAGTGTGAGTTCCATGGGTCAGGCCCAACCTTCTATTCATGTCTTCTGGGAAATGGGAAGCAAGGGTCCCGCTAAAATGATCCCTAAAGTGATTGATACACAAGAAAATGAACTGAACAGCGGTCGACGTGAACAGATCATGAACACAGACTCCCGGGGAGGAGGATTCTGAGCCACAATGTGGGCCCCACAAGGGCCTGGTGGTCAAGACAGGACAGTCAATGGTCTGTACTTTGCATACATTGGTGCGGTCAGGGCAACTTCCACACAAAACCAAACATTCAACTGTTCCTGTCCAGAGTCGCTAAAAGGGAGCAATGTCTAGGTATGAAAATATTTTTATAAGTCACTCATACACACCCCAGAAATATAGAACATTATTTACATTAATAATCCAAAATTACTCAAGATATAGTGATACTAATTATAAGTCAGGTGTAAAGTAAAAGTTGGCGTTCTCAAATATAAGTAAGTAAAACATCTTAACGCTTATTGTATGTTATACGTGACAGATTACATATATGTATACACACATACATATATGCATATATATGCACGAAGATGCATATATATATATTATATATGTGCATATATACGTATAATGAGAATATGTCTGCTTGTCTCAGTGTAATGCAGCATGATGGAGTCAATTGTTTTACATTGCCTCATTTTTTAAAAAATTCAAAATGTTAGGTGTTAGCCACAAAGTAATTATATAGTTTATTTTAACTGTCAGCTTTGGACAGTTTAAGTTACGTGAGCTGTCTGTAAAGAGTGGTCAGTGCACAGCAGCAGGGCCCACTGGGAAAGGAAGGATGGAGGCCAATGGGCGTGCATCCTGGCTCTGTCCAGTGAGCCTGGGCAGCAATCTGGCCTCTTTGGTACCCAATGTCCTCGCCTGTAAAAGCTGCCTCTTGCATAGCTCCAGATATTCTTGAAGTAAAAAATTTTCTAAATGTGGGTACCAATTTTTGACTTAGAGGTGTGCCCAGAATCTTAGGCAGGACAGAACACAGCCTGGGCCGCACCTGTGCTCCGTAAAGTGCTCTCATCCCTCCTCTCTGGCCAACATGGCAGTGTTGGAAGAGCCTGTGAATCATGAGGTGCACACAGGTGCGCACACAGGTGTGCACAGGTCGGCAGGAGACATTCTCTGTTATGCCCCTTGTATGCTTCTTTTCAAGAACCTATTATTATTTTAGGCATATTGTATAGATCTTCAACAGCACATTTGCCAAGGAGGAAGTGGGACTTAGAACAGCCCCAGGAATGGCTCCCCTAGCTGGCACACTGAGTAAGCAGAGCAGCTCTCCGAGAATCCACAAAAGCCAGTCCTCCACCAAGACAGGGGCTGGGGCTGGGGCTGGGGTAGGAATGCAACTCAGGCCTAGGAGGGTCAGAGAGAAAGGAAAGCGCCACAGAGACACGGAGCTGCTGGCCACAGTAGAGTGTGGATGGGGCCGATGGAGAGAGGGGAACTGAGCAGAGGCCATGAGCCAAAGAGGATCTGACACAGATCTTCACCCATGTAGTCCAGCCTTCCTGAGACTCAGCCCCTCGTCTCCAGGAGAGACAGAGGAGTCTTCAGGCCACAGCATGTGTCTCTCACAAGGGCAAATGGGAAGAGATGCTTGAGAGGGCCCTCGTCAATGCTAACAAGACCTCTGAGCTAGACCATGAGCACCTGAGAGTCAGGGAAGGGGGCCAAATATCTCAACGAAGATTTGTATTAGATGATTTCTAATTCGGCTCAGTATTGAGAAATGCTGGATTGAAATTGAGAATTGGGTGGATTATCATCCAGCATGGCTCTGCCAGGTCCTAGCGACATAGCCATGCTGAGTTTTGACTTCATCAATTAAAAATGAAGACAATTTCACCACCCACACCACTGCATGACGCTGGGGTAGGGCGGAGTCAAGGTGTGAAATGCTGACACATTCTTGGCACAGTGTGAGGATTCACGTGGAAGACCTGTACAATCCACAGCTCACGGCCCCGCCCCACCCAGCCCCCACCAGACACCAGCTCCTCTCCAGCCTCGCTGAGCACTCTCAGCTTGGCATGCTATGACCACCTTCCAGACTGGCTCTGTCCTCCCTCGCATCGGCACTGCCTGAGAGAGGAGCAGAGGGTACCAAACACAGAGGTCCTGGACTTCAGGTTGATTAAAACCATTCCTTGCAGGGATTTGGGGAGTCAGGCTAAGCACTCTGGCCAGCACAGGGAGGGCCGGTGACCAGGCAGCCCCCACAGAGCAAGGCCTGCACAGTGAAGGTGCCCAAGTCCTCTGGATGCTGTCCTGCCAGGCGCAGGCTCCCAGCACCCCATACAGTGCTCAGGTGTGTTGAGAACACCTCAGTGAGGGAAGGCAGACTCACAGGATGGGTGGCTGCTGCAGGCTGGGCTCACGTGCACTTCTACAATGTGGACCGGAATCTGTGTCAACAGCTCTCCCAATGCCCCTCCCACAGAGACCTGGCTGAAGGGACCTGCAGGCGGAGGGCGGGGCCCAGTGTGCAGCTGGACAGCTGTATGGTCTCCTCTGTCCATGGCCTCCCTCCCCTCCTTCCTCGCCTCCTCCCTAGAGCTCCTGCTCATCTACTCATTCATGCAGGATCGTATTTGTTCCCTCAATAAAAGGTTCCTAAGTCTCTGCTGTGGATCAGGTGTGCTCTCTGTAGGAAGAGATGGATACAGGTCCGTGAGGCCCAGCTCCCAAGGAGCTCCCAGCCAGAGACAGACTGAGACCCGAAGATGTGAAGATGGTGTGTGCCAGGATGGAGAGGACAAGAGGACGCAGTGCGCAGTGGCTAGACAGGAGCACCTGCAGAGATCCCAGGATGCCCAGGGAGGCTGGCATTCTAGAACTCTCAAGACGGTGGAGTGTTCTGGAAGAAGTTTTTCAGAGGGAGAAGAGTGGCATGCGTGCTGGATATGGACCAAGGAGAGGCAAGGAGCATCCCACACTATGCGCAGCTGCTTATTCTTGAAGGGGAGGAGCCGTGGGGAGGGCGGTGCTGGGCAGGAGCGGCCCGAGCGCCTCTGCCTCTGTTCTCCAGTGTGTGTACACCACGGGAAGTGCCGTGCCCACAAACACCCCTGGTGTGCACTGAAGGCAGCCACAGCCCCCCCCCCGGGACCGAGTACCCACCCGTGGCCTCTGCCATCCCCTCACATGGTGTGGAGGGCAAATGGAGACTGGTGGCCAGAGCTTGGGTGTCAGATGCTGCCGCAGACATTTCTGACATGACCGGCAGTGTCTAACTCAGTGTCTCTCAGTTGGCACCATGATTACACCTGTCTCTTAGAGCACCAAAGTTCTGGCCAGGTCGAGATGCCCAGGGCATGGGGTGTTCACCGTAGAGGCAAGAGGGGCTGGAAGCTGGAACCCACAGGTGCTGTCCTGTTGACTACAATCACCACCGTGCTCCCTTCTCCCCTTCCACCCATGACTTCACTTAGGAAGGTGGAGGACTGAACACAGGAAAAAAGAGGAAGAAGAGAGGGAGGAGGAAGACAAGGTCACCAGGTAAGCCACATGGTGGAGGGCAACGCGGGTGAGCTAGAGGTGGGAAAGGACAGCGCTCCGGAGCAGGTGATAGAAGAGTGAGACACTGCTGGAAAGGCTCTGGGTGTGCTGAGAAGCAAGAACGGAACCCCTCGCTGGCACCCTGTAGGCTTGGAGACCTCAGGTTGCTAAGTATGCTAAGATAATGCCAGGCCTAGACTGGCTTCAAGGAAAGAAGTCGTGAAGCTGTGTGCGGGCAGTATGTCTGAGGGGCAGACATAACCCAACACTTAAGAATGGAGAGGCAGGCAGATTCTTGAGCGTCTCAGGGGAGGGGATGAGGTGGAGGTTGACTGGCAGCGTGAGGAGGGCGGAAGGCACTCCAGCGTGCAGAAGGGCTCTTAAGAGTCACTCAGCAAAGGAAGCTGGGGTCTCAGAGATGGCAGCCCTGCAGAGTGAGAGGGCAGAGGGAGCCTGGACACCAACATGGGGCCTAGGGGACTGCAGCTGAGTCTGCAACCTCCAGTCCAGCATTTGCTTTCCCTCGGGCTGTGCCCTGGCGTGTTGGAGCATGGGGGCTGCAGCCATGTGTTGAACATGCCCCCATTGAGCTGGTGTGAAAACCAGGGCAGTGGGTAAGGTCACAGAGGAAGAGCCAAAGAGACACAGGAGGGCTGAGAACCATTCTCGGGGGCGTCTTGGAAGATGGACAGAGAGGAGCAAGGGAAGGTGGGAGAGGAAACAGACAGTAGCAACAGGAGCCCGAGATCTTAACAGGCCAGGATGGTCCTACGGGGGTTTGGGGAGGGAGACCTAAGGGAAGTCTGGAAATTTCTGGGTTAGAATATCACAGGACAGCCGGGCGTGGTGGCGCATGCTTGTAATCCCAGTACTTTGGGAGGCAGAGACCGGAGGATCCAGGTTCGTGGCCAGCCTCAGCTTGCTCTCTCTCTCTCTCTCCTTAGTGAGGCCCTCCGCAACTTCGTGAGACCCTAGGGATCCAAGAGTAGACATGGTGGCAGGAGGAATGGGGCCAGGAGCTCAGGGGCTAGCCCAAGCTTAGGGGACAGCTCCACCATCCATAGCCCCTCAGCCACATCTCTTCTCCTGGAGCCTGAGAACCTATTTGGGTGTCACCATGCCCCGTGTCCTAGGCCCCTTCTCTCTGGACCCAGCCTCTCTGCTGCTGGTCACTGCCTGCACACTGTGAGGTGGTACACCACAACCCTGCCACTGGGCCAACATTGTGCTGGGATGCGAGGAGGCCCCTGTGCACAGGTGTGGGCTCCTGGGCATGAAGTCCCTTTCTCACAGAAGGGGCCTCAGTTAAGAGGAGAAGTGTCAGTAAGCCAGGAGAAAAGGGGGGGGTAGACAGGGTATGTTGGCACAGAGAGCAGATGGCTGGATTTGAATTCTCAAGAATTTTACCAGCTGGGTGGTACCCACAGGCGTGGCTAAAACTTACATGTTGTAAACTTACAATGAGATGAATTTTTTATTAAAAACACAAGTAAGAAGCTCCAAATGTACCACTCCCCAGGCTGCACTGTGTTTCCTACCACCTGGGCTCTGGGTTGTCTCCAAGTATGTCCATGTGATAGGAGTGGTATGTGATGGACCCCACATCTCCTGATGCCACGCCCAGACACGGGACTGGGCCAGCTTAGTGTGGAGGGACCTTTCACCAGGGAAGCCAGCAGTTGCTGGGGCAGCGCTCCTCACGGAGCCAGTAATTTCCTGTGCATCCCACTTCAAGGCATTTGCGGTCTTTGTGTGGCTCTCTGAGCTCCACAGGGAACTCAGAGGGTGCTAGCTGAGATTATCGAATTTAAAAGTAGCTTTGAACAGGGGTTTTACAACCTGGAAAATCAAAACCACGGCTTCTCTGCTGTCTACACATTGAGACATCCCCTTCCCACACCAGGGTCTAGGAAGATCCCGAAGAGCCTTGCCTGGGATGCGACAGTCAGGCACTGCCCCTTGCACTCACACATCACCTAGCAATGCAACTGCTGGGCTCCTAGAGCGGGTGGTTGCCTAGCAACCGGCCTACACTGCATCACAAACCTGCTGCCTTAAATATCCTTTTGCAGTGGAGGCTTTTTTGGAAAGTTCCGTTGAACATTTTTAGAATGAATTTCTTAAGGTTGCCAAATGACAGCGGGAGGATACTGGTTAGCAGGGCAAGGTTCTGAAAGGCAGCTCCCTGGTGCCATACTCTGTGTGGGGAGGATCACACCCAGCTCCACTGCGGGAGCCACAACTGCCCAGGGAGGCAGAGGAAGTGGCAGAGAAGAGTCCCCTGGGGAAGACGCAGTGAGGCCAAGCTCTGGGCAAGGCGTGCTTGGAGTGACCTCCAGAGTCGAGGGAATGAGGAGACCAGCACGGCTGGATCACAGATAGTGATTGTGAGTGCTACGCAGGCCTCATGGGATGCGCACACCTCCAGAGTGGAGGGTGGCCGCTGGGGAGTCTACAGCCAGGACGTCTGCTCCTGGGGTGGAAAAGGTTATTCCCTTAGGAAGACCATCATGCAGAAACTCAACTGGCTTGGTCTTCTTATTGTTTTAAGTGTCAATTGAACTATTTTGGTGGGTTAGCAAATTCCTCCTACATGTAGTGAAAACACCTTCTCTCCTTTCCCTCCTCTCAGGAGAGACACCAAACAGGAATAGGAACAAGAATAAGGCTTGGAGCCTTGTAGGAAAAGGAAAACCGTCTTCTGAGACTAACAATATGGTCTCTGTTCTAATGGGCAGTGGGTTCTTCCTGATCTCCCTTACAGAGGGGTTCTGAGGCCAGAAGAGGAAGAGGTAGAAGAGGAGAAAGTGGGAGGGAAAGCTTGGAGAGATGGGAGAGAAGGGATCGGCGAGGAGAGCTGCCCAAACTCAGTGCCCCAGGGGCGACTAGAAACCTTGTCTGGGTGTCCAGGGCAGGGAGGTGGCTTCAAGGAGAATCTCAGTGTCCCAGGGCACAGAGGATCAGAACCCCCACCTGCCAGCAGCCAGTCTTGTCCCAGGTAGGAGCTCCCTGTGCCCAGCACCGTCACTTATCTGCTGCAGCCCCATGAACAGGCTATCATTCCACCTGTGTCACTTGGCCAGCCTGTGCGGGTCAGGGCTGTGCCCATGACATGCACCCCCCTACAGCCCGCCCATCCCCAAAGACAGTGCCCTGCAGGTCCGGTGGGCATCTGGAAGACTAAAGAGGGAGATGGGTACCACGGAGTAAGAGACCGTTGGTGCTCCAGGTAAGAGGTGGTACGAGCTGGCCACGGGGAGGGGTGCCGAGAGCACATGTGTTAGAGCTAGAGTTGAGAAGGACCAGTGACTCACTGGCTGTGGGGTCAAGGGAAAGGACAGTGTCAAGGATGATTCCCTTGGGCTTGTGTCTTCCACAGGAGGAGGCAGCTACTGCCATTCTACCAGGAGCGAGGGAGGGAGAAGGGTGTGGTATCAAGGGTCATGCCAGAAAGTGCATGGAAACACTGGTAAATATCTGAGCAAGGCAAGGATGGTGTGGGGCCAGAGAAGAGCTCTCAGCTAGAGAGAACTGTGGAAGTTACCCCAGAGACCATAGTAACAGCTGTGGTCAGATTGGCCTGGTCTGCAGATTGGTTGTGGTCAGCAGATTGGCCTGGATAAGGGACGCAAGGCAAACCCCTGACCCCAGATCTCCACCCAGAGCAACCAAGGCAAGCCAGTGAGAGTCTGAGAAGCCTCATATCTTCTCTTGGTTTGTCAGGACATGTATGCCTCTTCCGCATGCCCTGGACACTGGGCAGACCACAGGACTTGGTTGTACACAGTGGAACACGTGGTCCACCCAGTCTGTGTGCCTCAGCCTCCTGAGTAGTTGGGATTATAAGTGTGCGCCACCACATCTGGCTTATATTTTCCTTTTTAAAATTCTTCCTTCTTTCTTTTATCCTCTCCCCTTTTTCCTCCTGTTATCTTCTTTTTTTATTAATTATTGTATTAATTTTTAACTTTTTAGTTCATATTATTTTTGCCTTTTTGCTTTCTAATGTTATTGGTGTTGTGGTTGTTGTTGATTTTAATTGGTTATTACTGCAATTCTATATATTGTTTGTTTCTATGTTGGGGTTGTTACTCTTTGTTTTCTCCTTTCTGAGTAGTTCAAGGGATCAAATCACACATCTTGAACAGGCTGAGTGGGTGCTTTGCCACTGAGCACCACCCCAACCCAGTTAAGAGTAGTCATACCTTACTCCAGCCATGATCTAGCCCATTTGAACCTCAGTGGATATGTTGGCCTAAAGATTAGGGGAGAGAAAAGCTCCAGCTGATGGCCTAGCTCCAAGTAGGTGCGGCTGGGGGCCTGAGATCCTGCTCATGGACATTCACCTCCTTAGCAATGCCCAGATCACTCCCTCCCTGAAGGTACCTTCAGACCACACACTTCTGATAAGGCTGAAGGAGCAATCACAGAGGGTGCCCCATATACTCTACCATCTACACCACGCCTGCCTGAACTACCTGAGGGTCCTCACTCAAGAGACCTACAGACAAAATGGGCCCTCAGGCTTCAGCATAGTAGACAGTGTCAAACTCACCAATCACAGCCAAAAAAGCCAAGGGAAACTACACTACAATCAATTCTATTTGGAATTAAACTCAACACTACAAAAAGAAAACAATATCCCAGGGCATAACTTCTGGAGAAGGCTGCTCACTAAGAACGCCCTAACATAAAAGTGGAAAAGATATCCATCCTACCAGATATGAAAATCTCAACATAAGAGCTCCTCCAAAGTTAATAACTCTAGTAACTGATTCCAAAGATAACAGAGTAGATGAAATGCTGGACGAAGAATTCAAAAGAATGATTTTCAAAATGATCAATGAATTCAAAGAGGGTACAAATAGCTGAAGAAACGAAGAAAGTCAATGGGAGGTATAAATGTGCAATGTGTGCATGTATGATGTTCATACCCTGACATATATCAAAATGTATAATTACAATTTACAATGCACCAATAAATGAACATAAAAAGTTAAAAAAAAGAAAGAAAAACTCAATAAAAAGATAGAAACTCTGAAAAAGAACCAAACAGAAATCTTGGAAATTAAAAGCCCAACAAGTCAAATAAAAACCATAGCAGAAAGCCTCACCAATAGACTAAATCAAACCAAAGAAAGAATATCAGGGTTTGAAGACAATGTGGATGAACTAGCATGTTCAAACAGTAATAAAGAAAAGGAAAAAAAACACAAGAAAAAATGAACACAACATATAAGATCTATGGGATGCTGTTAAAAGACTAATCTTATGTATAATCAGAATAGATGAGGGTGTTGAGCCACAGGCTGAAGGCATGGAAAACGTGTTCAGTAAAATAATAGCAGAAAATTTCCCACATCTTGGGAAAGAAATGGACATCCAGATATAGGAGATATTTAGGACCCCAAATAGACGTGACCAGGAAAAAAAAACAACTGCACGATATACTATAGGTAAACTGCCAAAAGTACAAAACAAAGAAAGAATATTGAAAGCTGCAAGAGAGAAGGGCCACATCATGCACAAAGGCAACTCCATCAGAATAACAGCAGATTTCTCAGCAGGAACTCTGAAGGCCAGGGGGGCACAGAATGATACATTTCAAGCCCTGAAAGAAAATATGTGTGATCCTGGATTACTATATCCAGCAAAGTTACCTTGCAGAATCAAAGGAGAAATAAAGACCTTCCAACATAAACATAAGCTAAAGGAATTCATGACCACTAAACCAGCATTACAGAAGATACTTAAAAGAACCCTAAACTTGGAAGAAGAAGCAAAATAAACACAAGAACAAGTCTTACTGGAAGAAGTAGAAAAGAATCAAACATTATTAATTCGAAAAATAATCAAACCTCTGAGGTGAATAAGGGAGAAAGAAGAGATGGCAGATTACTCAAAACATAAGAAGAAAACAAAATGGCAGGAACTAGTATACACTGTTCAATAATAACCGTGAATATAAGTGGTCTTAACTCTCCAATTAAAATATGAAGACTGGCTGACTTGATTAATAAACATGACCCAACAGTTGGTACCTGTAAAATCTCACCTCACCAGCAAAGACATACACAGACTGAAAGTAAAAGGATAGAAAATGACATTCCAAGCAAAAGCAACCTGACAAACCAACTCAAGCCAAAACCAGTCAAAAGAGACAAAGAAAGTCAAAATACTGATAACCAGAACAATCAAGAAGGTGTAACAATTGTGTGTGTGTGTGTGTGTGTGTGTGTGTATAATGTCTAAGCAAACAATTTTATAAAACAGGCACTACAGGATATAACAGGAGGTATAGGCACCAATAAAGTAAGAGTGGGTGAGTTCACTACTCCACCCTCACTAATAAATTGATCATCCAGACCCCCCAAAAAAAATATCAACAAGAAACATCAGAGCTAAATTGCAACCAAATGTACTTAACAGACACCTACAGACTATTCCACCCAACAGCTGCAGAATACACATTTCTTTCATAAGCACATGAAACTTTTTCTAAAATGTGCCATATTTTAGGGCATAAAGCAAATCTTAACAAATATAATATATTGAAGTAATATCTTGCATCTTGTCATAAAAGAACGAAACTAGAAATCAACAGCAAGACAAACTACAGAAATTGCACCAACACATATAGCTTGAACAACAATACACTTTTGAACAAAAAGTGGGTCAGTGAAGAAATCAGGTGAAAATTTAACTCCTACAATTAAATGAAAATGGAAACACAACAAACCAGAACCTGTAGGATACTGTGAAAGCAGAACTAAGCAGGAAGATGAAGCTTCGAGCGCCCATATTACAAAACAGAGAGAGCTCAAATAACCCAATAATGCACCTCAGGGGCTCATAAAAACAAGAACAAACCAAACCCCAAATCAATAGGAGGAAATAAAGATCAGATCATAAATGAATGAAACAGAGACAAGAAGAATAATACAAAGGACCAACAAAGGAAATACTGGGTTCTTTGTAAAGATAAACAAAATTGACAAACCCTTAGCCAACTTAACCAAAAGAAAGAGAAGACCCAAATAAATAAAACTAGAGACCAAAAAGGGTACAGTATAACAGACACCACTGAAATCTCTAGGATCATTATGGAATACTTTGAAAAAAAGTATTTATTTTCGAATAGATTGGAAAATCCAGAAGAAATAGACAAATTTCTACACACATAGGACCTGCCAAATTGCAACAAGAGGATATTTTAAGAAAAAAACCTGAATTGGCCAATAACAAGCAATGAACTTGAAACAGTTAAAAAAATCCTTCCAAAAAAGAGCCCAGGATCTGATGGATTCACTGCTGAATTTCACCAAACTTTGAAAGAGCTAACACCAATGCTCCTCAAATTATTCCATAAAATAGAAAGGGAAGAAACCCTTCCAAACTCATTCTACAAAGCCAGTATTACCACGCTACCAAAACCTGATAAGGACACAACAGCAAAAGGAAACTATATACCAATGTCCTTGATGAATATAGGTGCAAAATTCATCAACAAAACACTAGCAAATCAAATGCAACAACACATTAAAAAGATTGTATATCATAATCTAGTTGGCTTTATTCCAGGGAGGAAAGATGGTTCAACATATATAAATGAATAAACATAAATAGTAAATAAATATAATCAAGGATAAACATCACATGGTCATCTCAACGGAGGCAAAAAAAGGCCTGCGAGAAAATTCAACATCGCTTTGTGATAAAATCCCTCAATGAATCAGATATATAGGGATCATAACACAACATCATAAAGGCTATATATTACAAACCCATAGCCAATATCATACTGAATGTAAAAAACTGAAAGCATTTCCTCCAAAATCAGAAACAAGAAAAAGTTGTCTATTATTACCACTTTTACTCAATAGAGTATAAGAAATTTTAGCCAGATCAATTTGTTAAGAGAAATAAATAAAAGGGATGTAAATAGGAAAAGAGGAAGTCAAATGATCCCTTATGTAGATGATATGATTCTATACCCAGAAAACCCTAAAGATGCAAACAAGAGACAAATTCAGCAAAGTCGTGAGGTACAAAATCAACATACAAAAATCAGTAGCTTTTCTATATACCAATAATGAATTTGTTGAGAAAGAAATTAGGAAAGCAATTCCATTCATGATAGCTTAAAAAAATATCTAGGACTAAACTTAACCAAGGAGGTAAAAGACCGCTACAATAAAAATGATACAGCAGTGAAGAAAGAAATTGAAGAAGATGCCAGAAGATGTAAAGACCTCCCATGTTCATGGATAGAAGAATTAATATTGTTAAAAATGACTATACTACCAAAAGCAATCTACAGATTTAATGCAATCCCCATCAAAATATCAATGACATTCTTCATAGAACTAGAAAAACAACTCTAAAATTCATACAGAAGCACAAAAGACTCAAAATAGCAATTCTGAACAAAAAGAGCATTGCTGGAGATATCATAATACCTGATTTCAAATTATACAACAGAGCCATAGTAACAAAAACAGCATGGCACTTGCATAAAAACAGACATGCAGACCAATGGAATAGAATGGACTATCCAGAAATAAACCCACACAACTACAGCCATCGGAGTCATGACAAAGGAACCCAAAGTACACATTGGAAAAAAGACAGCCTCATCAACAAATGGTGCTGGGATAACTGGATATCCACATGTAGAAGACTGAAATTAGACTCTTATCTCTCTCACCTTGTATGAAGATCAACTCAAAATGGATCAAAAGATCTTAAGATCTGAAAGTTTGAAACTACTAGAAGAAAACACAGGGACAGTACTTCAAGATATCGGCACAGGCAATGATTTCCTGACTGGGGCTCCAATAGCTCAAGAAGTAAAAATCAAGAACTGCCAAGGGGGCTTACATCAAGTTTGAAAGCTTCTGCATAGCACAGGAAACAATCAACAGAGTGAAGAGACTACCTACAGAATGGGAGAAGACCTTTGCCAACAATTCATCTCACAGGATTCATATCCAGAATATATAAAGTACTGGAAAAACTTAACATCAAAAGAACAAGTCATCCAGTTAACAAATGGGCAAGTGATATAAACAGACACTTCTCAAAAGAATATGTGCAAACATCCAATAAAATATGAAAAAATACTCAGTATCTCTAGCCATCAGGAAAATGCAAATCAAAATTTCAGTGAGATTCCATCTCACCCCAGTCAGAGTGGTTATTATCAACAACAACAAAGGTAAAATAAAATAAAACAAGTGGAGGTTCCTTGAAAAACTAAAAATAGAAGTCCCACACCATCTAGCTATACCACTCCTGGGCATATTCCTGAAAGAAATGAAGTCGGCACACAAAAGAGATCCCTGCATACCATGTTTCTTGTGGTACTATCACAGTAACTAAGTTAAGGAACTTGTGTTAAGGAACTATAGACCCATTGACAGATAAATGGATAAAGAAAATTTTGTATATATGTACAACGGAATATTATTCCCTTTCAATCTGTAAAATATCCAAATGAAGCCATCAGGTTTGATATTGGTATAAATCTATAGTATGCAATTTTTATGTTACTTCTTTTTTCTGATTATTTTTGTCTTTTTAAATCACCTTTTAAATATCATTTTTGGAAAAATTACTTATTTTTTTTTCTTGGCAGTACTGGGGATTAAACCCAGGGGCATTCTACCTCTGGGCTACACCCCCAGCCCTATTTTTTATTCTTTATTTTGAAACAGGGTCTCACCAAAGTTGTGGAGGGTCTCACTAAGTAGCTGAAGCTGGCCGTGAACCCGGATCCTCCAGTCTCAGCCTCCCAAGTACTGGGATTACAAGTGTGCGCCACCACGCCTGGCTAAAAAATTACTTCTTTAAAAATCATTTTTGGAAAAAACATGAAAGAAGAAAGGTAGTAGCAGATAAGATCCCTGGGCCTGTGGGGCAGGCTGCAGGCAGAGAGGACAGACAGCATTCATGCAGTCTCCAACACTTGGGAGCGTTTATTTGGCATTAGTACTTTTCCAAAGAAAGTCCTGAGTGTGTCCATGGAGACCTCAGCAGGTGAACTCTCAGGGCTGGAACAGGATCTGTGAAATGTCACAGGGGTCTCTTAGTAGTGAGGACTGCAAGGGTTGGCCACTAACAGGGCTAATAACCTTGAGGCCATGTGAATGGCTCCAGGCAAGAAAAGCCCGATTTCCATATTAGTTCTCAACTGGATTCACATCACAATGTGCCTAGGAAAAGTGAGAATAAAAAGGTGCTGAGGGTGGCCTTCACATACTGCTGACTACTTCACTCTGGAGCAAAAATGGAAAAAAGTCAAAAACAGGTTGGCTCAGAGGCGTCGCACACACCAGCTACCAGAGAGAGGTCTTTCTGGATTCCATTGAGGGTGCAAAGACCCACTGGCCCATGGGCTTCCGACCCCACGTGCTCCTGAGAGTGAGCACTGACCACTCAGAGGAGGAGGCGTGTTGCTGGTTACCGTGCAGATAGTGTGTGTGCTCTTGTAGCAGAGTTGGTGACAGGACCAGAGCTCTCTCCCTGAAGAACGTGATTCAGCCTTAGGGGCTTGTTCTGATTAATGAGATGATTCCAGATCATGAGGAACCTATTCTTTTTCTTTTTCTTTCCTAACTGGGGATTGAACCCAGGGGCATTCTACCTCTGAGCTACACCCCCAGCCCTTTTTTTGTTTTGGTTTGGTTTGGTTTATTGTTTTGAAACTGGGGACCATTAGGCTGCTGAGAGTCTCACTACTTGCTGAGGCTATCCTCGAACCTGTGATCCTCCTGTCTTTGCCTCCTAAGTCCTGGGATTACAGGCATACACCACCATGCCCCTCTAGGAGCCCACTCTTCTGTCTCAAATGACTATTTGGCGCCTGAAACAGAGGGACCACTTCCCCACAGAAACCAGATGGAACCATGCTAGGCTAACATCAGGGTGGAAAATGTCAGCATGCAAACCCAGCTATTCAGGAGGAGGCAGCAGGAGGCAAGTTCAGGGCCAGCCTGGGCAACTTAGAAGACCCTGTCTTAGAATAAAAATAAAAAGGGCTGGGTGTGGTGGCGCATGCTTGCTTGTAATCCCAGTACTTTGGGAGGCGGAGACCAGAGGATCCGGTTGCCAGCCTCAGCGCGCGCTCGCTCTCTCTCTCTCTCTCTCTCTCTCTCTCTCTCTCTCTCTCTCTCTCCCCATCCCTGTCTCTCTCTCTCTCTACCTACCTAGTGAGGCCCTCTGCAACTTTGCAACTTCATGAGACCCAGTTTCAAAATAAAGTATTAAAAAATAGGGCTGGGGGTGTAGCGCGGAGGTAGAACGTCCCTGGGTTCAATCCCCGGTACCGCAAAATAAATAAATAAGTAAATAAATTAATAAATTAATAAATAAATAAAATAAAAAGGGCTGGGGATGTAACTCAGTAGTAGAGTGCCCCTGGTTTCAATCTTCAGTACTGCAAGAAGAAGATGAAGAAGAAGGAGGTGGAGGAGGAGAAGCAGCAGGAGCTCAGGAATGAAGGAGGGAAATTTCACTTTACCTTTCTTAAGGATGAGTGGAATTTTTAACAGCTGCCAAATTCATTAGAGAGGAAAGGTGTTTGAATGGGCAAAGCTCCACACTTTCAAGAACATGCTAATTTGCTTGAGCTCTAGTTCCAAAAGCAAACAGAGTGTGGGATAGAAGGCTAATCCCTGGAAGGACATACCGGGACTTCTGGCTTGAGCCAGAACAAGGCATCCTGGAGGCCCAGCCAGTCTGGTTTCTGTCTCCATCAGCTTCTATATCCAGGAGGATGGGATTATAAGTAAGCATGTTTAAGGTGGCAAAAATACAAAGAGAAGGAAGACCCAACTCACCCACCCTCAGCCCCAGCCGGGAAGAGTCCCCCCAAGCACCTCAGGAAGCTCCAATCCCACCCAAAACTTCCTTGGAGCCCAGAGACTTTGCAGGATCAGCTAGCACCTGATTCACCACTCAATATTTTAACAGTCATTCAAAAGATAATGCCCAGGAGAAGATGAATATATATTTTCGTATTTCACTAGAACCAGATAACAGAATGAAATAAAAATCATTCAGTCACTCATAGCCATGAGACTCTATTTTATCCTGTTTAAATATTTAATGCCATTTCATTGAGGCAAAGATGTTCCATTAAACTCTGCCTTCTGAGTATTTAGCAAGTGAATGGTGTGTTTCAGAGGGGAAGTTAAAAATATACTGCAATCTATATATGTCAAAAATGGCATTCACATAATAAGAAGGCTAAAGTCAAACTGCAAACCTATTTCAAAAACCTAATAGAAAATGTTAGTACCAGCAATGTACAAAGAATTCTCAGAAAACAGTAGAAAAATCGCCAGCCCTCCCAAAGTGGACACGTGCCCACAAATAAAACTTACAGGAGAAATGCAAATAGCTAGAATGTATTTAGACATATATTGTGCCTCTCTAGGAAATAAAGAAATGCAAATTAAAACAAGACACAATGGCTGCCTTTTAATTTGGAAAACATGAAAGATGGACTATAATTTAATGCCAGTGAGGTTACGGTGAGAAAATTACTCATGTTCCTCCCGAGATTATACATTTATTCAAACAATCAGAAAAGTAATTAGCCTTTATAGATCAAGAACCTTAAAAACGTTCCTAACATCTGACCCTATCATATTAGTTCTAATGGCTAATTCTAATGAAATAACAAGAAACGAAGTCAAAGATGTGTGTAAAAAAGGTATATGCCAACAGTGAAAATCGTAGTTCTAAAAATTAGAAACACCCAAATGTTTGATCACAGGGTGAAGGGTAAGGGAGTAGGCCCTCTCCCACAGCAAATCATAAGATGATTTCAGCATAGAAAAGAGAGACACTCTGAAGATATAAGCCTTCCCCTTGGCAGAAGCAGAAACCCTATCATGAACAACCAAGCCCTTCCCCTCTGTGACCCTCCTCACCCCTTCCCCTCTCACCCCTTCCCCTCTATGAC
>PVJS01005670.1:19415-63271 GCA_004027185.1 Glis glis | reverse complement strand
ATCCCAGTACTTTGGGAGGTGGAGACCAGAGGATCCGGGTTCGTGGCCAGCCTCAGCTCTCTCTCTCTCTCTCTCCCTGTCTCTCTCTCTCTCTCCCTCTCTACTTAGTGAGGCCCTCCGCAACTTCATGAGACCCGGTTTCAAAATAAAGTATAAAAAATAGGGCCGGGGGTGTAGCGCAGAGGTAGAACGCCCCTGGGTTCAATCCCCGGTACCGCAAAAAAATAAAAAAGGGTTGGGACTGTAGCTTGGAGGTAGAATGCCCCTGGGTTCAATCCCCAGTACCGAAAAATAAATTCAAGGCCAGCCTGGGCAATTTATTGCGATTCTATCAAAATAAAATAAAAAGGGCTGGGATCCTAGCGTGGTGGCCTTTGCCTGTAATCCCAGTACTTGGGAGACTGAAATGGGAGGATCACAGCTTCTAGCCTAGACTCAGCAACTTAGCAGGGCCCTCAGCAACTTAGTGAGACCCTGTTTCGAAATAAAAAATAAAAGCCGGGCATGGTGGCGCACACCTGTATTCCCAGTACTTGGGAGACTGAGACAGGAAGATCATGGGTTTGAGGACAGCCTCAGCAAGTAGTAAGACTCTCATCAATCTAGCGAGAATTAAAAAAAAAATAGGGTAGCCGGGCGTGGTGGCGCACGCTTGTAATCCCAGTACTTTGGGAGGCGGAGACCGGAGGATCCGGGTTCGCGGCCAGCCTCAGCGCGTGCTCTCTCTCTCTCTCTCTCTCTCTCTCTCTCTCTCTCTCTCCCTGTCTCTCTCTCTATACTTAGTGAGGCCCTCTGCAATTTCATGAGACCCGGTTTCAAAATACAGTATAAAAAATAGGGCCGGGGGTGTAGCGCGGAGGTAGAACGCCCCTGGGTTCAATCCCTGGTACCGCAAAAAAAAAAAGATCATTTAACAGGTACTTAGCATTCACTATGTGTAGGCACTGTTTTAGGAACCAAGAAATTTTGAATGAAAAAGCAACATAAAGATTAACCAGAATGTTATAATTCATATAATTTTTCTAAGATGTTACCATCATTGGTCTTGGCATTCATAATTTGGTTCACTGTATTTCCCAGAGCATACTTGGTACTGTGCTTCGGGGACATAAAACTATCTTCCTAAGATCTGTTTTTGTTTCCTGCAGAGATCTAAGGAAGTTGTAAACACTGATGCTATTCCTAATACCAAAATAAAAACCGTCAACAGAGGTCTTAAAAGAAAAAGAAAATTAGGTAAGCATTTTCTTCATATGTGCTTAACATTCTTTATTCACTTCTTCACCTGCGTGATTTGGGGACATGGAATGGAATTTAAAATAGATATTAGAGAAAATCCTGTGTTTTTAAGTAGATTATGCAAAATAGAATTAAAGTTGGTAACTCTTCATGGTAAAATTGGAAGCAATTATATTGAAGCATATTCTTTTTTTATCCTTATTGTTCATTGAGTTACTTTCTAGTGGAGCAACTATTATACCAAAGATAATATTAGCAAAAAGAACTTTTATTCTTTTTATCTACTGGCATATGTTCTGTTCTATACTATTATTATGACATGATTTTCTATGCTTTTAAAGGAAAATACTTATTTTGTGAAAGGATTCCTGTAGAATTGTCAGGTTAGGTGAGTTAAATATGGTATTCAACTTTCAGAAATCCAATTCTCACATTGAATTTTGAACACACCCTTTTAAAATAGGGAAGATTATTTTTTCTTAAAATAGCCTTAGCATAGGTGTGTTTGGAAAGGTAATCTATTTCATTAATCCAGTGAGTACATATGATTAACCATTATTGAGACGGATCTGAGGCACAGTCTAACCGATGCTTTTTATTTTTGTGACTAACTATCTAGGACCAGATTATCAAGTTTGAAACCAGGATAATGGTAATGGTAGACTCTCCTACGTGAAGTAGCTTTAAGGATACACACACACACACACACACACATACACACACACACACGCACACACACACTCTGTATATCTATACACATATATATGAAATATATATAAAATACTTTGACATTCGTAGATGACTAAGAGAGAATGCCTAAATACTAAAACATGTTCCTGTTTACCCTTTAATAATGACTATTTTTATTGAGCTAAAGCCTGATTAATTTTTATTAAAATTTATCAGTGTAAAACCTGATTAAGCTGGGTGTGGTGGCGTATGCATGTAATCCCAGTACTTGGGAGGCTGAGACTGGAAGATCTGGGTTTGAGGCCAGCCTCAACTACTTAGTGAGGCCTCCGCAACTTAGACCATTTCAAAATAAAGAATAAAAAATAAAGCCGCGGTAGAATGCCCCTGGGTTCAATCCCCGGTACTGCCAAAAAAAAAAAAAAACCACCTGATTAATTCAGACTTGTCATGTTTAAATGGTTAAAATGTGTAGTTTAAACTTAAATTGCTTAAGGAACTTCAGGTGCTTCATTAGGTGTTAAGTGTTTTATAGTCAACCTTGATTTCTTAGTTCTTTTATCTGTAAAATGAGAATAATAACACCATTTATTATGTAAAATAGGAACACAGACTCAGAATTTTTTTTTTTTTTTTTTTTGGTATGGGGGATTAAACCCAGGGGCATTCTACCTCTGAGCTATACCCTAGCCCTTTTTTATTTTTTATTTTGGAACAGGATCTTGCTAAGTTACTGAGGCTGACCTCAAACCTATGATTCTCCTCTCTCAGCCTTCCAAGTACTGGGCTTACAGGTATGTGCCACTCTGCCAGGCCAGACTCAGAATTTAAAATTCAACTTTATTAGTTTCTACAGTTCTAGACCAGTGTGCATATATATAGCTTGAAGAGTTTAAACTCTCTTAACTTTTGGATGCATCGGAATCACAGGATTTCTGTTACAGCCTCAGACCCTTTCCAGAAGGGAGTTGGGTTGTCAGTGGGGTAGGAGACCCTGTGACATTCAGGTAAGGGAGAGGAGTTGGAGTCCTCTGCCACGTGCAGGGGAGAAGGGAATTGGGAGTTGGCAACAGACTGCAGAGGCTGCATTTAAAAACTTGACAACATGTGTTCCAAAGAGTTAGTGTTTATCCAGCAGTAAGGAGTAAAACACAAGGGTCTTCACCGATTTTAGTGTTCTCTAACTGGTTGCTGTAGTGGTTTGACATTAGCTCTGTCCATCGTGGTGGCACATTTCTTAATAATCTTAGTCTTGTTTTGAGGATTCAAGAAAATAACTTGGCCAGGCGTGGTGGCGCACGCTTGTAATCCCAGTACTTGGGAGGCTGAGACAGGAGGATCGCAGGCTCGTGGCCAGCCTCTGCAACTTAGCGAGACCCTCTGCAACTTAGTGAGCCCTGTTTCCAAATAAGAAATAAAATCGGGTTGGGGGTATAACTTGGAGGTAGAATGCCTCTGGGTTCCATCCCCAGCACCAAAAAAAAAAAAAGAAAGAATAAAAGAAAAGAACTTATTTAAAATGCCCAGCACATACACACCTAGTACAGAGGCAGAGATCAGTTAGTATTAGTTCCCTCGCTTTCACTTTCTCCCTGTCACCTAGACCCATTTCCAGAAAAGCAGGATGCCACTGAACAGTTGATTTTCTTTGAATGTTCTTTTTGCCCTTCCCTGTACTCCTGGGCCATCAGATCTTGACATTTGTCATTTATTCGCCAAAAAATTCATTGGTCCCTTGTGAGTGGGAACGGAAAAGCGGTGGAAACAATGCCTGAGTACTTTGAGTTAGGGTTCTGCCGAGCATTGCTCAGCAAAATACACACTTTAAAAACTTGCGTCACTTGTTTTTAATATGCTCTTTGTTTTTCTGCCATTTAGGTTAACATTTCAGAGAAATTATAGATAGTTGAAAACATTTAAAGTCTGATAAGTTACATAAAATGTTTAGTTTTAGCATTTGAATACAAATTTGACAGATTAGAAACAAGATAATGTAAGAATGAAAGCTCTATTTAGGGTACAAAAAATTCAAGTTGCAATCTGTAAACAAATTGTAATCACAGTAAATTAGGAGTGCAAATGTCTAAAACATGGTTATTTGTCATTTAGAAAAAGGCTGGGATTGGTATGTATGTGAAGGTTTTCAGCACATACTTTATCAACAAGCAGAAGCCCTAAAGAACCTTGGAGTAGGCCCTGAATTAAAGGTAAGCCTAACACTGGGCGTGGTGGCGCACGATTGTAATCCCAGGACTCGGGAGGCTGAGACTGAAGGATCTGAGTTCGCGGCCAGCCTCAGCTACTTAGTGAGGCCTCCGCAACTTAGTGAGACCCTGTTTCAAAATAAAGAATAAAAAATAGGGCTGGGGGTGTAGCTCGGAGGTAGAATGCCCCTGGGTTCAATGCCCAGTTCCACACAAAAAAAGGCAAGCCTATTTGTGTTTAAGATGTTAGCTTTACATTTTGTTGCTGAAAGACTAAGGTTTGGAGTGAAACTAAGGAAAAATCAGTAATAACACTAGGGGCTTTGCCCCTGACTAGAAGTGTAATCATGTATAATTTTTTTTCTCTGATCCTTAATTTACTTGATATATAAAAGGAAGAGATTTAGCTAGGTGACCTTTAATGTCCATTCCTTCTCTGAAATCTAAGATGAAAAAGGATTTATTTAGTGTTTCCCATATATCTGCTATTGCGATGTTAATTCTTTTTGAGGATAATTCTTTTTAGTGCATTCAGGTAAGAATGCATTTAGGGTCAGGCCAATGTATAAAGTACAAAAGATTCTGTGGTATCGATGTGCCTGTACATTTGTCATCATGACCTGGATCACCACTCATTTCCTTTCCACCTTAGAATGACGTTTTACATAATTTTTGGAAGCGCTACCTTCAGAAGAGCAAGCAGGCATACTGCGAAAACCCAGTTTATACCAGTGGAAGGAAAGCTAAGGTAAGTCAGAAGTCTGAAATGTGGGACTAAGAAATGTGTCGTGAGACACAGAGCTGCGAAGATGGGGTTTGTGACCAGTTTGGGTCTGGGATTCTGATGCTCGTCAGAGGATTTTGAGTGAAGAGGCTCCTGGAATAGTCCAGGACAGGGTCCCTCATCTAGACATTAGAATTAATTTCGACTTATTATTAGGCTATATAAAACATGAAGGGAATTTTGATTAGTTTTCTAGATAGAAGCTTAAGGAATTTCTGTCATTGTGCTGTTAATTTTTTTTTGTTTGTTTTTGTTTTTTTGGTGGTACCTGGGATTGAACCCAGGGCCATTCTACCTCCGAGCTACACCCCTAGCCCTATTTTTTTTATTCTTTATGTTGAAACAGGGTCTCACTAAGTTGCAGACGGCCTCACTAAGTAGCTGAGGCTGGCCGCGAACCTGTGATCCTCCTGTCTCAGCCTCTCAAGTACTGGGATTACAAGTGTGCGCCACCATGCCCGGCTGTGCTGTTAATTTTTTTTGCTTGTTACTCCTATTGCTTGGAGCACCTACTTGCTGTACGTGACATTTCAGGATTCAGCTCAGGCATCTCTTCTCAGAAGCCTTGATGTGAAGAAAGCAAATCTAGGTCTCCCCCCCACCAGAGCAGCTCTGTTTTTTAGTAGTTCGTTCTTAACTACTCTATCTGTGTGCCATGGACTTTTACTTGAGATAAGGGACAGTTCCACTGCTGAGAAAGACAGATTTGCTCACCATTGATGAGTGCGACGTACAGTACTTACGGGACTGAGAAGAAAGGATTCTGCGTCTACTTGACTCTTGTTCAAAGCTTGGGAACCGCTTCCCTTGTTCCCTTGTTGGGTTGACAAGGCCTTTTAAGTTCCACATGCAGAGTATAGTGACCCATCACGGAACCCCAAGTCTGAGTGACAGGAATGGGTTGCAGAGGTGAGGAAAGGCGGCATCTCTGGCTCCTCAGGTATCCTCGGTGATGCTGCTCCTAAGGATGGAAGCTTAGAGTGCTCAAGTCGTGCAAGATACAGTGTCTAAAGGGGCATAATCTAAGGCATTAGTTTAGGAAACATACTTTTAAACTATGAGACAGTGAATTTGAATGAACTTGAAAAATGATTTGAATTTACTGAAAAAAGACAGTATTTTATGATCATAGAGTTATGAGACATCCTATCTTAATATAGGAGACAGGTACTTCTCAAGAAAAACAAAAGATACTATAAGGTTCTGAGGTGACATTTTATTTTTATTTTTTTGTGGTACTGGGCATTTAACCCAGGGGCATTCTATCTTTGAGCTACACCCCTAGCCTTTTTAATTTTGAAACAAGGTCTCGCTAGGTTGCCGAGGGTCTTGCTAAATTGCTGAGGCTGGCCCATGAGCCTGCAATCCTTCTGTCCAGCCTCCTAAGTACTGGGATCACAGGTAAGTGCCACCATGCCCAGTTTAAGGTGACATTTTAAAAAAGAAAAGAAAGAATTATCCAAAGCCGGGCGTGGTGGTGCATGTCTATAATCCCCAGTACCTGGGAGGCTGAGATAGGAGGATCATCGCAGGGTCGGGGGCCAGCCTCAGCAACTTAGGGAGACTTTGTCTCAAACTAAAAAATAAAAAAGAGCTAAGGGTGTAGCTCAGAGATAGAATGCCCCTGGGTTCAATACCCAGTACAAAAAAAAAGGATTATTCAAACTCGTAAGAATTTGATCTTAACATTTTGTAGCTGAGGTATTTATTGATTGTATTTATGCACTGAAACTTTGCCTGGCACGTAGAAAATATGAATCAGAACCTGGGATTCTCTTCTCTGCGACATTTTAATACTTTTAGGTTAAATTAAGATTTAAAAACAAAATGTTTTACTGGTATAACTGCCTGGGTAAAGCAATATTAGTGTCACACTAAAATCTTGGTAAATAAATAAGCAAGAAGTAAAATTGTAAGCTGATTATAAATTGGTAATATAGTTTCTGTTGCAAGAGTTCAGCTCATTTGAAAGGAAGGGGATCAATTACATTTAAATTAGAAGCTTCGAGTCTGGGGGGTGTGACCCTGTGGTAGAGCACTTACCTAGCAAGTTAGTGACTCTGGGTTCTATCCCCAGCACCCACCTTCCCCCAAAAAAGAAAAAAAGTAAACACAACCTTTTCAAATACCCAATAAATATTTTCTTAGTGCTTTGGATGTTAACTGTTCCAAGAACAGTAAAAGGCCTACATCTAAATCCTGGTCCCACTATCTCTAAGCTGTGAGATTTTGTGAGAGATAAATTTCTGGCTGGGCATGGTGGTGCATGCTTGTAATCCCAGTACTTGGGAGGCTGAGACAGGAGGATGGTGGGTTCGCGGCCAGCCTCAGCTACTTAGTGAGGCCCTCCACAACTTAGTGAGACCTGTTTCAAAAAATAATAAAGAATAAAAAATAGGCCTGGGGGTGTAGCTCGGAGGTACAGTGCCCCTGAGTTCAATCCCCAGTACTGAAAAAAAAATTCTGGAAACTTCCAGAAAAAGCCAACAAGCAAACAAATATATAAATCAAGGTTAGGGAGACATAGAGTAGGGCAGCAGGGAAGGGTGCGTGTAATTGGGATGGTCAGGGAAGGTCTTCCTGAGGAGGGAGCCTAAGGGAGTAAGACAGTAAACATAGGGATATGGAGGGGAAGAAATGTAGAATTTCAGGCCTCACCCAGACCAGTTGAGCCCAAATCTTCATTTTAACAGGTCCCTGGGTGCTTCCTGTAACCACTGGTGGTTGAGAAGCACTGCTCTAGGTGAGCCGTGGTGGGGGCTGGGAGCAGACGGGAGCAGTGGAGATCATTAGTGGTAGGATGTTAGATGGACCTTGAAGATAGAGCCAGCAGGATTTCCTGGTGGAGTGGATTGAGTTGAGGGTGACTCAGGTTTTTGGCCGGAGCAGCTAGAAGGAAGGAGTTGCCGCCAACTGAACGCAGGTGGAACAAGAAGATCAGGAGTGCAGTGTGGGGCGTGTGACGTTTGAGACAGCTGCCAGATGTCCAAGAGGAAAGGTCCAGCATGCAGTTAGATGTACAAGGCTGTAGTTTAGGAGAGAGGTCTGGGCTGGAGATAGGAATGTGAAAGCTGTCAGTTTGCACTACAGTCATCAAATCTAAAATGCCATTATTTGTAAGATACATCCTTATTTTAAGTAACCCTAAGAAATAAAAAATGTGATGGATTAACTTGTGACATCCCACCTGCCAGAAGTAAATTTCTGTGGCATCATAAGAAAAGGCACATATTTGAAAGCAGCTCGGCCAGGCGAATTTTACTTTTTGCAAAAAGGGATCCTGCCACCTGTAAGTCAGGCGTGCAGGAACAGCATGGCGGAAAACTGCTGGGCGTTTTATTTTCAGTGGGGGCTTCTGTGCTGTGCTCCTATTGGTGGAAACATAGCCTCACAATCCTTACGCCATAGGCTGAAGGGGATGCTGGGGGAGGGGGAGGGGTTGGCTTTCACAATTTCCAGGAAATGCTATCTTTACAAAAATACAAGCACACGTAAGGTTACACAATGACAGTTGTACAAAATGGAGCCCAAGTCAAGCTAGTCCTTTGATAGAAAAGATCTAATTATATTCTCACACACCAATTGTTTAGATACATCCTGACTTCAGGGGAAAAGTACATTTTAGAATTAAAATATAGTAGCTAGTATTTAAAACCATAAGACTGGGAGACATCACTAAGGAGTGAAGACAGAAGTAGACCAGGCACTGAGCTCTGGGCCTACTGTAGGGTGGGGGCTTTGGGGATAAAAGAGGAACAAGTCAAGAAGTCTGGAGGGTGCCTGGTGAAGCAAGAGACAGCCGTGAGTGAGGAACATTCTGGAAACCCAGAAAGCAAAAGCTCCAAGAAGACAGCAGCGGTTCATGGTGATGAGTGCTGCCGTTAAGTCAGGAAGGACGAGGGTCGCGCGGGATCAGGGCGCAGTGGCGGAAGCGAGGTGGATGGGGAATAAGATGGACCCAGAGGAGAGAAATTGGAGACAGCAAATCTGGACTTTTTGAGGCATTTTGCTCAAAGAAATACTGAAACATTGGGTGGTAGCTGGAGTCAAGGGAAAGTTTTGTTATTTTTGTTTGTTTTTTGGTACTAGGGATTGAACCTAGGGGCATTCTACCTCTAAGCTAGACTCCCAGCCCTCTTTTATTTTTTATTTTGAAACAGGGTCTTGCTAAGTTGCTGAGACCTCAAACCTGCGATCCTCCTGTTTCAGCCTCCCTGATGGAATGATACAGGAGAGAAGTAGCTTTCTCAATGGAGAGAAAAAGTGGGAGCGGTGTCTTTGAATAGGTGGGAGAAGTGGGATTGAGGATGGAATGGAGAGGCTGGCTTTAGACGGAGCCTGGGTAGTCCAGCGGTTGGGAGGGCAGAGGCTGGGAGACGGCTGCTGGCGGGCGGTGCCTGCAGGACTGTGGCGTTTTCTTCTGATTGCTTCAGTTTCCTCAGTGAGTCCATGCTCCTGGCCAGCTTCACGGTGGGCCATGCCCATCCGAGGCTGGTGCTTGACGGAGGATGCAAGCTTTTTATCCCATTCCCTGATGTTTTGCTTCATTCTCCAGTGAGCTTCTTGAACAGGAGTCTTCTCTCCACGTAATAGGATCAGGTTCTTGGCCTGCGGGCCAAGATCATGGCTTTTTGCCTGCAATCAGTTCCTCCAGGTGATGTCAGCTAATGAGGCTGTTAGCGAGCCAGCCGCTGACCTTTTTGGGGACACTCTGACCACCCCTCTCAACAATACATGTGAACAATCAAACAATGGTGTAAGATAGTATATCCTTGTCAATTGTAAGTTACAAACATTGAGTGCTAATTGTTTCAAAGAAATGAGAAATCATTGAAGAAGAGTGGGTTGGAAAGACAGCATGATGGAGTAAGAAGTGAGTTGAAGAGGGGGAGAAGGAAAGACAGTTCCGGCAGGAGGAAGAGAATGAGCAGGATTAGGAAGCAAAAGTCCCCAGGTAGGTTCTGTTGGAAGAAGCCAGCCAGTGTGCATGCTCATTCCTGATGCTCCATGTTTTTGTTGTGAGGAAACTCGTGCTACAAGGGGCGTTCATGGAAGAAGGAGGAGGCCTGATGTGTGTGTCGGCAGTCTGTTTCCTGGCTCACCCCTGTCTATACATCTTCTCCAAGAAGCATTGCTGGAGCTGTCAGGGAGCATGGTTCAAAAATAAAGACTTTTCAAACTTAGGACTTGGCAGACAGTTTCGTGGTTTCTCTTATGGTATTTATGATGGTCAGGAATTGTTTAAATTCATAGAAATCAGCTGTTTTAAACTCCTATGCATAATTTTATTTATATTATTTTATGAACAGGTCTTGGAAGATAACCTAAGTCAATCAGACTGGGCTAGTGAGCCCGAGCTGCTCAGTGATCACTGTCTTTCTTTCATTGAAAGTGGAGCAGAGTCTGGGTCTGATACCCAAACTAAAAAGCCTTTTCCCATCACCAAAGCATCACAGTCAGGTAAAATGGAAACTAAACGGTTTAGAACTTTAAAGCTAGAACTGCATCTTAAAAATAACTTAATCTAGCCTGGCATGGTGACACAGGCCTATAATCCCAGGATTTGGGAAGCTGAGACATGAGGATCGCAAGTTCAAGGCCAGCCTCAGCAATTTAGTGAGACTCTGTTTAAAAATAAAAAGGGCTGCTGGGCGTAGTGGCACATGTGGGTAATCCCAGTTCTTGGGAGGCTGAGACAAGAGGATCTCAGGTTTATGGCTAGCCTCAGCAATTTGGCGAGGCCCTCCACAATTTAGCAAGATACTATTTCAAAATAAAAAATGATAGGACCGGGCGTGGTGGTGCACGCTTGTAATCCTAGTACTTGGGAGGCGGAGACCGGAGGATCTGGGTTCGCGGCCAGCCTCAGCTACTTAGTGAGGCCCTCCGCAACTTAGTGAGACCCGGTTTCAAAATACAGTATAAAAAATAGGGCTGGGGGTGTAGCTCGGAGGTAGAACGCCCCTGGGTTCCATCCCTGGTACCGCCAAAAAAAAAAAAAAAAGATAGGGCTGGGGGTTTAACTCAGAGGTAGAATGCCCCTGGGTTCAATCCCCAGTAGCACAAATAAAATAAAATGGGCTGGGTGGTGTAGTTTAGTGGTAGAGCGCCCATGGGATTAATTCCCAGAGTCACAAAATAAATAAGTAATCCTCTCTCCTGATGTTCCAAGGAAGGGAGCTTGGCCTAGCAAGGAAAAATGACTTGCTGAATCGTATGGCCAAGAGAAAGGTTTAAATGAAGTCTTAGTGTAGTATTTAAAAAGGCACATTGTCTTCAGGTGAGCATATTTGTGTGATTTGAAAAGGAGATAAAGAGAAAGTGGATCCAGAAAAAGGTCAAGAAAGATATATGTGTGGGCTCAGAATTTTCAATAAATTTTGCAGCAGAAAAATGTTACAGCTTTGTCACATGATAAAATAGAAAGAGCCAAAGATAATATGTCTAGATTCTAAGCATAGACTAAAGCAAGCTGAATGAGATTTACCATATTTATGTATATGTCTTACTTTCTGATTTCATTCCATAACTTAAAATATTTAAGGAATATACCTAAGATTATGGATATAGACCTTCTCCCTAAAATATTTGTTCATTTCAGTTGTTCCTTCATTGCATTTTTTTTTAAAAACCATGGTGGAAAACAGACCTCAGAGAATTTACCGAGCTTTTATTATAAATTACAAAAATCTTGTAATTCCAATACTTAGGAGGCTGAGACAGTAGGATTGTAGGTTTGAGAACAGCCTCTGCAATTTAATGAGATTCTCAGCATCCTAGTGAGACCCCGTTTCAAAATAAAGGGCTGGGGATATAGCTCAGAGATAGAATGCCTCTGGGTTCAATCCCTAGTACCACAAGAAAAAGAAAAGTTCTTTGGGAAGTAGCTTTCAACTTCTTTGGTGTTAGGAATTGTTTATTGAAGTCTGAGTTAAGTGTAGTTATATAAAATTTTAAACAAAACTTTTCTTGTAGGGACTATTTCTTTGCAAGCCCCTTGCCCTCCAAAGATTAAAAATTCTTTTTATCAGCATATCCACACTTCTTGCTGGACTGCACAGTGACACAGATATTAGCTAAGTTACTTTTCGTGTCCAAAGGATTATTAATATTTCCCCTGATTTAATTGTTTTGACCCCTGCTTTTTATATTAGAGGCTTTCTTCAAATGCTCAGTGAGTCTAGGATGGCTCTTCTTATTAAAAATGGAAACAAAGGGCTGGGAGGTGGCTCAGTGGAGGCCCTGGTTTCGATCCCACCACCCATAGTAAGTCTTGTCGGCTCTGCTCTGTACTTGAGGTTGATCTAGCTTGATTATTTGCTTAGGGAACCTCCAGTGTTATCTTTACATCTTTTCCCCCTGAGCTGATCAGATTCCCCAAAGAAATCTCTTTTCAGTCTTCTCCTCAGCAATTGTGTCATCCTGGCTGTCAGTGTTCTGGGAACTGGGCAAGAAGGCCGGAGGGGTGTGGGGGTTTGTCACAGTATACAGTATGTAAACTTTCACTTAATTCTCCTGTTTTCAGTTCTCACCCATGCATGTGACTGACATGTCCTATTCTAGAGACCCTTTGTTTTACTCTCTAGAGGAGGAACTTCTAATTTTATGCCAAAGTCGGAAGGGGCAGTCATGTGGCTGCAGTGTGGGTGTAAGGATCTGGGTGTCTGTTTCATGTATGTGTGGGCACTCATGTGACTAGGGACTGAAATCAGGGCGTCACACATGCCAGGCAAGCACTCTGTCACTGAGCGACAGCCCCAGCCCTTAACTGTTTCTTACCAGACTTTGAAGCCGTCCTCCTGGTGTTAGCCGCCTCCCTCTAGTTTCCAGGGGGCATCTACCTAATTTAACCAGTTCCTGAGCCTTCTTTCAGGATTCCCCAGTGAAAAGTGAGGCTGCTTTTGGCCTTCTCCACTGCTGGCTTTGGATCTAGCTTTCACAACTTTCTAGTTTCTAAAAGTCCATTGCTATTGTCTCCTTGCCCATATTTGTTGTTGGGTTTTATATTTTTTAAATTACTTTATAATAATTGCTGTGCTAGGAGAGAACAGAGGCTAATGTGTGTTTTCAATCTGCCATCTTCACTGGAAGTCCTTATATGATGTAAGGGCTATATAAAAATTATGTAAACCTACCTGGGGAATTTCTGCTTCCTAATCTTGCTCATTGTCTTTCTCCTGCCTGAACTGTCTTTCCTTCTCCTCCTCTTCAACTCATTTCTTACTGTTATGCTATCTTTCCAACCCCCTCTTCTTCAGTGATTTCTCATTTCTTTGAAATAATTAACACTTGACACCAGGCGTGGTGGCGCACACTTGTAATCCTAGTACTTGAGAGGCTGAGACAAGAGGATCACAGGTTCAAGGACAGCCTCAGCAAGTAGTGAGATTCTCATCAATCTAGTAAGACCCTGTTTCATAATAAAAATAAAATAGGACTGGGGGGTGTAGCTTGAGGTAGAATGCCCCTGGCAGGGTTCAATCCCCAGTACCACAAAAAATTATATGTATTTAACAATATTTTATGGGAATCTTGTGTTCTGATTCTTTTAAATAGTGGTTCTCAAATGATAGCATCCATCAGAATCTTCTGGAAGGCTTGTTAAACTGAAGTAATTTGAGTTTCTGCTGATCCAAAGACTATTCTTTGAGAACCACTGACCTAAAGCATTATGGAGATTTTTTAGTATATCACTGCATGGAATTATTTAAACTTCTATTCCTAGCATTTAGGTTGTTCTAATTTTTTTTATTCTTATGAACAGTATTGTACAAGAATCATACCGGTCATCCCCTTTTCTCTCTCTTTTTTTTTTTTGGTACTGGAGATTGAACCTAGGGGCATTCTACCTCGGAGCTACACCCCCAGCCCTATTTTTTATTCTTTATTTTGAAACAGGGTCTCACTAAGTTGCGGAGGGCCTCACTAAGTAGCTGAGGCTGGTCGCGAACCTGTGATCCTCCTGTCTCAGTCTCCCAAGTACTGGGATTAAAAGTGTGCACCACCACGCCCGGCTCTTTTCTCTCATATTTTAAATTCAATCTATCACCAAATCCTTTTGACTCTGCCTTCAAAATCTATCTAGAACCCCACCACTTCTCACCACCTGCAGTGTGACAGCTCCAGTCCAAGTTCTTTCATTGCTGTCCTGGATGCCCTCATAGAACTACATTCTCATACAACAGAGTGACCTTTTCAAATACAGAAATGAGATCACATTGCTCCCATGTTTAAGCCTCTCCAGAAACATCTTATCATACTTAGAATAAACTCTGAAGCACAAGTCATGACCTACAAAGCCCTACATAATGTAGTTTCTTACTCTCTCCATTGTCATCTCCCGCCACTTTCCCTCATGCGTGATGCTGTCCCCACACTGGCCTTCTTGCTGTTCCTGCACATTCACTCCTGCTGAGGCACTTGCTATTCCTCCTGGGCACCTTAAGATTTACTCTATGAATTCGTTTCGGTCTCTGATCAGATGTCACTTTCTCAGAGAAGTCTCTCCAACCACCCATATAAAATAGCAGGTCTCTCCTTCCTTCCCTTCATTGTATGCTTCTACATTGCTGCTTTTTTTATATAGCACCACTATCTGCCAGTTGTATTTTTTGTTTGTTTATAGGTCTGTTTCCCATTACTAGAATGTAAGTTCCAAGATATGAGTTTGTTTACTGTCATTTCCTGAGTCCTAGAACAGTGGCCCAGAGAATGAGAGGAATAAGTATTTGTCGAATGAATGAAGGAAGCAGTAGTGTTATGTAGTCGAGGGTGCCTGGAGGGTGCGATGGGAGAAGGTGCTGCTTTAGCTTTGGAGTTTTGGAAAGGTCTCTCCTAGTAGAAGAGACATGCAGGTTCAGTTCTGGGGTAAAGGAGTTATACATTTTTGGCTTTGCTTTTAATTGTTTGTCTTTTTATTTAAAAAATTATTCGTGTTCACCATTTAAAAACTCAAACTGCTCAGAGCTCTTTAGAATCTCATCCCATCCCATTTCTACAGATAACCCTCAATTACGTGTGTGTGTGTGTGTGTGTGTGTGTGTGTGTGTTAGTAGGGATTGAACCCAGGACCTCACACATGCTAGGCACGTGCTTTACCACTGAGCTACATTCCCAGCCCCCCACCTTTTTTATTGGTGCAATATAATTATACATAAGAGTGGGATTCCTTGTTACATATTTATACACGCATATAACATAATTTGGTCAATTTTATTTCTTAGTATCTCCCCTTTCCCTTCCTTCCTACCTCCCCCTGGTCCCCTTCATCTACTCTACTGGTCTCCTTTCTATTTTTATGAGACTTCTTCCATCCCAATTTTTCCTTTTTTCTTTCTAGCTTCCACATATACTAGAAAACAATATGACCCTTGACTTTCTGAGTCTGGCTTATTTCACTCAACACAGTGCACTCAAGTTCCATCCATTTTCCTGCAAATGATATAATTTCATTCCTCTTTATGGCTGAATAAAACTCCGTTGTGTGTATATATGGCATTTTCTTTATCCATTCATCTGTTGACTGACACCTAGGCTGGTTTCATAACTTGGCTATTTGTGTGTGTGTGTGAGTGTGTGTGTGTGTCACTAGGGATTGAACCCAGAGACATTGTATCTCCAAGCTACACCCCCAACCCTATTTTATTTTGAAACAGAGTCTCTCTAGGTTGATGAGAGTCTCACTACTTGCTAAGGCTGTCCTCGAACCTGTGATCCTCCTGTCTCAGCCTCCCAAGTACTAGGATTACAAGCATGCACCACCACGCCCGGCTCAATGACTTGGCTATTTTGAATTGCACTGTTATAAGTATGGATATGCATGTATTGCTATAGTGTGTTGACTTTTAATTTTTTTGGATCAATACTGAGGAGTGGTATAGCTGTGTCATATGGTGGTTCCATTCCTCATCTTTTGAGGAACCTCCATATTGATTTCCATGGTGGTTGTACTAATTTATACTCCTACTAACAGCGTGAATGTTCTTTTATTACTCACATCCTCACCAGCATTTATTATTATTTAAATTCTTGATAACTACCATTTTAACTGGAGTGAGATGAAATCGCAGTGTAGTTTTATTTCCTTGATTGCTGAAGATGTTGAACATTTTTTCATATATTTGTTGGCCATTTTTATTTCTTCTTTTGAGAAGTGCCTGTTGAGTTCATATGATTGGGGTTTTTTGGGTGGTGGCAAGTTTCTTGAGTTCTGTGTATTTTATATATTAATCCTCAGTTGGAAGAGTAGCTGGTAACGATTTTCTCCCATTCTGTAGGCTCTGTCTTCCTGCCTTTGTTTCCTTTGCTGTGCAGAAGCTTATTTTTATAACATCCCATGTATTCATTCTTGAATTATTTCTTGAGTTTTAGGAGTCCTCTTGAGCAAGTTTCACCTGCACCTATGTGTTGGAGTCTTAACCCTACATTTTCTTCTAACAGTTGCTAAGTTTCTGATATAATTACTAGGTCTTTGATCCATTTTGAGTTGACTTTTGTATAGGGTGAGAGATAGGGATCTAGGTTGATTCTTCTACATATGGATATCCAGTTTTCTCAGCACCATGTTAAAAAGGCTGTTTTTTCTCTAGGGTATGTTTTTGGCACCTTTGTCAAGGATCAGATGCTGTATCTGTGGATTTGTCTCTATCTTGTATTCCACAGGTCTGTGTGTCTATTTTTATGACAGTACCATGCTGTTTTTGTTACCGTAGCGTTGTAGTATAATTTAAAATAGGCTATTGTGATGTCTCCAGCATCACTTCTTTTGCTTAGAATCACTTTGTTCTGGGTCTTTAATTCTCCCATTCTTCCATTAAAGAATTCTTTAATATGAATTTTGGGACTTTTATTTGTAGTTCTGTGAAGAGTGTGCTTAGTATTTTGATGGGGTTTGCATTGAATCTGTAGATCACTTTTGGTAATTTGGCCATTTTAGCAGTATTGATTCTGTCTATCCATGAACATGGGAGATCTTTCCATCTTCTATTGTCTTCTTCATTTCTTTCCAAATTGTTCTGCGATTTTCATTGTAGATGTCTTTCACTTCCTTAAAATTATTACTAGGGTTTTTATTTCTTCCATTTTTATTTTTTAGAAAGGATCTTGCTAAGTTGCCCAGGCTGGCTTCAAGCTGTGATCCTTCTATCTCAGCTTCCTTAGTAGCTGAGATTAGAGGTGGGTGCCACCCTGCCTGGCCTCAGTTACCATTATGGCTGATTTCTTCTAAACCTTCATTGCTCTTTATTGCTAAATTAGTCTTTGTAAAGGTGATCAATTATAATCTAATTTTAAGATATTTGAAATGCCCGATTGGTTTTCTCTATTGTCATCTTTCATTGTCCAGAATAGTTACTTGAATTTTAAAAACTCTTGCTTTATCCTCTAAGAGTCTGCATCTGTTTGTTCTGGCTCTCTCGATGGAGTCGAATACTCAGCGCGGAAGGAGAAGGGAATTGTGAAGATGACTGTGCCGAGGACACTTGCTTTCTGCTATCTGTCACTACTTTGGCAGAGAGAAACAATTACCCTTTCAGATCTTGTGAGGTAAGCTAAATGTATAACATTTTTGCCTATTATCAGTATGAACTAAGGGAACAGCTCTGATATTTTGAATTTTACAAGGGAAGGAACTAGAAAGGTTGGGCAGCCTGGGTTCTAATTCTGAAATTTAATCTTCCCTAGGCTAGTAATCCATCTCTTTGGTTTTCTTATTTATATAGTGTAAATAATAGTATTTACCTCATGTGGGATAGTGGAAAATTAATTATCTGTTAATTATCTAATGTAAATAAAATGCTTTGAAGAGAAAAGTGACATTAAAATACCTGAATAGTAGTAGGTATATTCTAAGAAAAGATGAACAATGATCTTCATGTTAGTGAAATAATTAGTACTAGGTATACAAAAGCATATGTTGGTGTTGTAAGAGCTAAAATACAGGTTGTCTGTGTGTCTGTGTTTATTAGGAGAAGTTGAAAACAAAACTATGGGAAGAACCGGTTATGCAGATAGTAGGCATTTACATTTGTCAAGATATCTTATAGGATGTTATGTTTATGAGTTTAGTAAATTACAGCATTGTGTATAAGTTTCTCGCTTAATAGAGGTGCCAAAATCATTAATGTGTTAATATTTCCCTTTATATGTGTTCTGAATAACATTTAAATTTAATCAGTGTCTAGAGTGTTCATGTGAACACAGATTTGGAGCCAGACTCCTGGCTCTGCCACTTACTTGTTGTATGACCTTGCCTAAGTTACTTAATTTCTCTCTGCTGTGTTTCTTCATTGGTAAAATGGGGCTAATAATAATAGCTACCTCATAGGCTGTAACTACTTTCAGTAATTAGCACTACATGAGAAGCACTTAGAACAGTGTCTGGCACATAATAAGAACTCGGTGCTTGTCATGATTGTTTTTGTTTTTATCCATCAGCATTGTCATCATCATCATTATTGGCACCAGGCCCTTTTATTAAACAGACAGCTTCCTGTAAATGATGATGGCGCCTTTGAATTTGTCCACATCAACCAAATAACAAGACTTTTCTCAGGTGTGATTAATTCTGCATGCAGATAGCCATGATTCAGTGAATTTTATTCATAAGTTGAAAACCTCATCTTGCTTTGTATGCCCTCATTGGGTGATGTCATCTTCTCCCAAGGTTTTAATTGCCATCTGTGTGCTGGTGACTCCCAAATTTATATCTCTAGCCCAGACTTGCCTACCGAAAGCCAGACCCATATATTCATCTATATAGCTGCCTGCTGCACGCAGCTACCTGGATGTCTTTATAGTATCTGAAAATCGGCATGACTAAATAGAGGCTCACCATCTGTCTTCTTAATTCAGCTCCTTCTCCAGTGCTTTCTTTCTTAGTAAATACCATGCACCCTGATGTGTCCTGTCCAGAAACCCAGGAATCACCTGTGACTCTTACCCCTCTCTACTTGTACATAGTCATTATGTCCTATCAATTATACTTCCAAGAGAACTCTCAAAACCATTCTCTTCTCCATTCCCTGCATGTCTGTTGTCTCTGTCCTCACCTGGAATACTTAACAATTTCCCAAGTCTTTTGTCTGCATTCTTCTGTCATTCCTATCCATTTCCCTCCTTATGACCAGAGGCATCTTTCAGAAACACAAATCTAATCACGTCTTTAGAGCCGGGTAAAGGGCCAGCCATCCCACCCAGAGAAATCTATAATGGCATAACAAAACTCTCCTAGAACAAGTTGGAGAAAATATTTACGTGAGACTCTGCTCGGGGAGAATATTATATGTGAGTGGAAGGATGAGAGTAAGATCCTATTCCCCCTTTTTACACCCTCACTTCCTCCTCCTCCCCCACCGAGGGGACTTCTAAAATGCCTTCAGGGAGATTGGATCTGGTTAGCTGAAGGGCTTTTATTTTGCTCTGTGGGGTTTATACGTTTGGGAGCAGAGCATAGTTTCTTGGGGCAGTAGGAGAAGGGGCTGTCACCATTGATCCTAGTTCTCTGGTTTTCTCCCAGAAAGAATTCTTTTTTTTTTTTTTTGCGGTACCAGGGATTGAACGCAGGGGCTTTCTACCTCCGCGCTACGCCCCCGGCCCTATTTTTTATACTTTATTTTGAAACCAGGTCTCACGAAGTTGCAGAGGGCCTCACTAGGTAGAGAGAGAGAGAGACAGGGAGAGAGAGAGAGAAAGAGAGAGCTGAGGCTGGCCGCGAACCCGGATCCTCCGGTCTCCGCCTCCCAAAGTACTGGGATTACAAGCATGCGCCACCACGCCCGGCTGAAAGAATTCTTAAGTCACAGATTCTCACACTGTTGCTTCCTGACCAACAGTTGCAGCATTATTTGGGAACTTGAGAGAAATACAAATTATTAGACCCATTCTAGATCTTTTGAATCAGAACCTCTGGGAGTAGGGCCTGATAATCTCTGTTTTTATAGGCCCTCCAGGGGATGCTTATGAATGCTGAAAAAAGTATTTAAAGAACATTGATTTGAGGAGAGTTGATTGTTAGCCTGGCCAGAATACCCATGTATCTTATGCTGATTGTTCATGTCGTTCCCTGTTTAAATCTTTTGGCAACATCCATCATTCTTAGGATAAACTCATAACCTTTCAAATGGCCTCCACAGAACCCTGCCTAACTAGCAGTAACAACAGTAATAAATAAAAATAGCCAATATTTAATTATTCCACAGCGTTTATTGAATATCTGCTATATTCAGGCATTATTCTAGAGTGTAGACCTTGAGATGCAGTAGTGAACCATATAGATCAAGTCCCTCCTGTCATGAAGTTCAAGACTAGTGGAGGAAACAGATGAACAAATACGTATATAAACGAAGAAAGATCGGACAAGGAAGTGCAGGCCAGAAGACTGAAAGAGGATGGTATCATAATGTCTACTTGGCTACTTTACATTGGTTATTAGAGAGGGTGAAATTTGAGCTGCACTTTGAAGTAACATAGAGCTGTTTGGTAAGGATCCAGGTGTTAGCATTCCAAGTAGAGAGGGGATGTTAGGGTCAAGTTCTAAAGCAAGAGCAGGTTCTGTGTGATTAAGGAGCAGAAGGTGATAGTTTGACTGGAGAAAGTGAATTCGGAGGAGGAATGGAAGAATGAGAGCCAAGAGATTGATAAGCAAGGCATGTGCGTGTCTTTGTAAGTCAAATTAGGAATGAAGATTTTTTTAAAATTGAGGTATAATTTATAATAAAATGCAACCCTTTAAAATGTGCAATTCAGTGGTTTCTAGTATATTCAAAAGGATTTTTAGCTATCCTTTCTATCCACTTCCAGGATGTATTTATCAGGTCAAAAGGAAACACCATACTGCTTAGGACTTTGTGTTTTAAGTGTGATAGGAAGCCACTGGAAGGTTGCAGCAGGAGAGACTTGATCTGATTTATATCCTTAAAAGATCATCAGGCAGCAATGTAGAACATGAATTCTGTGGAGGGAAGGTGGGAAGCAGGGAAACCAGGTGGTCTCTTGTATACTTCAGGCAGGAGGTGGAGGCTTAGATTAGTGTGGTGGGAAGAGAAATGGAAAGAGGGAATGAATTCAGGACCTGTGTCACACGTACACGTGACCCAACTCTAGTGTAGTGCTTCTCACATGATCTGCAGCTGATGACCAGTTTGTTAAATTTCCAATCCCACACAGTTTGAAACTTCAAAAAAATGTAGTAAAATTTTAAGCAGAGACAGTGTTCCAGGCTCCACGGCTAAGTTAGTGGTCTGTTGTTCAAGAGAGGCAACGTGGGATGCCTTTAGTCTGTGCTAGTTGTTCTGTCAACTTCCTGGATTGATCCAGAGACCAGCTGATAATACCTAACAAGGGAAATAGAACTTGTTCAGACTTTTGATTTAGTAGCTATCCTTTTGGAAAAACATGTACTTTCTAAAAGGAAATTCAAATTCAAAAAGAAAAATGAACTTTGAAAAGCAGTTAAGAGCACCACAATTTACAAGTGGTGAAAAACTGTTAAAACTCCAGACACCTGACCTACTCCGGGGGTGCATGATGCTTCCCCTGAGCAGGTTTCTCTTCCTTTCCTCTGCTTCTGCAGCACCGAGCATGCCTCTCAGGTGGCACTGTGGCGGTGTCCCTCCTGGCTGGCCTGCAGCTGTCTGGCCTGTTCACCTAGGGTAGACAGACTCTTCATATCTATTCATCTCTGAACTCCTCACACTCCACACTGCTAGCATTTATTATCACATGGGGGTAAAAACTAAACAAATTATCAGCACATTAGCATTATGGAATTCTAGATAGTTGAAAAGTGATAGGCATATATTACATCCTGCATATAAAATAATATTAAACCAAATGTAGTTCCAAATTAATATGAATGTTTATTACTCTGTACAAGTACCTTTATATAAACTAAAGAAACTAATGAAAACCCAGCTGTATAGGGGGTGGCTTTAACACCATTTTTACATAAAATATTTAGTTCTGAATTTTCAGTAGACTAAAAGTCTACTGAATTTTAAATTTTAAATTTAAAAGTCACATTTTAAATTTGAAATTAAACTTGGATCAAGTTTCCTGTAGCGGCTAGGAAGCTGGCAGCCTGTGTCCGCCTGGCTCCAGCAACAGCAGACCCAGGTGTGCATTGTGTGTGCTGATTCCTGCTCGATCTTATTTCCCTTAACACTTTTCTTGTTTTATGTATCGTATATACCCTCATTCTCATTCTGTGTTCTCCTTTCATGCTTTTTCTTCTTTATGCTTTTCCCCACCTAACATACTGTCAATTTCACTGATTTGCTGTTTGTCATCTTTTGCTTCTCTTTTTCTTTTTACTAAAATGTAAGCTTCACTGGAACAGGAATTTTTACCTGTTTTATCCACTGCTGTATTTCCACAGCCTAAAATGGTGCTGGGAATATAGTGCTCAATAAGTTTCTGTTGGATGAATGCATTATAAATAAATAATTTATCCATTTATATCTGTGTGCCATTTTCTTCACACTCAATACCTGACTCAAACTATTTGCTCTACTGCCATGTAGTGGACATTGGAATGAAGTGGTAAGCAAACAGGCAAGGTGCTTTCCTTCATGGTTCCTCCGGCAGCTTGCACCTGTCATGCCCTGGGACAGGCGCTGGGGACAGGACAGACAAGGGACTTATGCTCTCAAGGAAAACTGGGAGCAAGGAAGGTCTCCCTGAAGAAGTGATTTACAAGATAAGTAGGAGCTAGTCACCAGAGGGGATAGGGATGGAAGGAATGCCAGGTGGGGAGCCTGGTGGTAAATTGACAGAGAAGATATACATGACCCAGACATATTCAATCTGTTTAGTCACAAACTTAAGAGAATCCTTCGATAATTGGCTAAATAGTCTCACACATGGGTATATAGAATAATAGATATGATCAGATTTATCCTTAAAAATATGTGAGAGCTGGGCATGGTGGCGCACGCTTGTACTCGGGAGGCTGAGACCAGAGGATCCGGGTTTGTGGCCAGCCTCAGCTACTTAGTGAGGCCCTCTGCAACTTAGTGAGACCCTGTTTCAAAATAAAGAATTAGAAAACTAGGGCTGGGGGTGTAGCTCGGAGGTAGAATGCCCCTGGATTCAATCCCCAGTACTGCAAAAAAAAAAAAAAAAAAGTGAGAGATATAATATGCTTAACTAATTTTTATTTTCCCTTTGAAATGAGATTGTCAGAATTTACTCTGCTAAGTCAATATGTAGCCCTAATTAAAACTTTTTCTTTTAAAAAAATACAGATTTGTTGAAGAGGACCATATTCCTTACATAAATGCTTTTCAGCATTTTCCAGAAGAGATGAAATTATATGGACGTGACAAGGGAATCTTTGCTGTCGAGGTAAGTTACTTTCTTTTTTACTTTGTAGTCACTAATAAGACACAGAGTAGTATGGTGATGTATATACTTTGCCTGGCTTAGTATTTGGTGTTGGAGTTTTTCAAATGTTTAAAATCTAGTTTTTGTTTTATCCAAACATGGAACATTAGTTATAATTTAATGAAAAGTAAGAATTAAGCCGGGTGTGGTGGCACACGCTTGTAATCCCATTACTTTGGGAGGCAGAGACCGGAGGATCCGGGTTCGTGGCCAGCCTCAGCTCTCTCCCTCTCTCTCTCTCTCTCTCCACTTAGTGAGGCCCTCCGCAACTTCATGAGACCCAGTTTCAAAATAAAGTATAAAAAATAGGGCCGGGGGTGTAGCGCGGAGGTAGAACGCCCCTGCGTTCAATCCCCGGTACCGCAAAAAAAAAAGTAAGAATTATTTTTTAATTTTCCTTATATGGCTTCTTTGAAAAAATATGGTTTTTATTGTTATTTGCATATTAAGTTGCTTTGGAGGAAAGCTATTACTTTTTTTTTTTATGCGGTACTGGGATTGAACCCAGGAGCATTCTACCTCCGAGCTATACCCCCAGCCCTAGTTTTTTATTCTTTATTTTGAAACAGGGTCTCACTAAGTTGCAGAGGGCTTCACTAAGTATCTGAGGCTGGCTGCGAACCCAGATCCTCCTGTCTCAGCCTCCCAAGTACTGGGATTACAAGTGTGTGCCGCCACGCCCGGCTTATTACTTGTTTCAAGTGGCATTGTTTTAAGTTTTTGGCCTTGGCTTGTTAGTTTTTCTAGACCCGTTTTCAGATGTCCCTATTGGAAGTGCTTCTGTTCTGTAATTACAAATTTTTAGTTACTATTTGTAATATTCAAAGGTTATTTCCTTTTTGTTCTTTATCGGAAGGTTTTCAGTATACTAAGTATTAATATTAAATATTTTCCTCCATTTGCCCACTTCATACCTACGTGATCTTCATGACTTTGATATTGTTTGTGGTCTAAGACATATTTGTTGAGTGTCTGCTAGGTGTTCATGACATCAAGTGTTCATGACACTAAGTAATATGTGTAACAACTTAATAAGGATAGCTATAATTTATAGAATGATGTAACCAGTGCTCAAAAAGGTTGAGTAACTTGCCTGTAGTCCTGTAATTGGCAAATCGTAAAACCTGAATTTGGCTCCATGTATCTCTCTTGTCAAAAGTTAGGCTTTTTCCTCTATGCCACAGTGGCTTTTCGTTCTCTGGTAAAAACTACAGTCAGGAGGGAGCAGAGCTTACAAAGATGGTGGAATAAAGACGCTGCAAATTTCCACCCTCAAAAACAAAAATAAAATTTTTGGGAAAAAACTCAAGTCTCTGGAAATTGACCAAAGGCAAACAATAAATTGAGAAGTATTTATTCATGAAAAAAACACAACTCCTGAACTTTGGGTAAGAATGGTGATACTGTGTGGCATTCTTACCTCAGGCCGCTCCCATCCATCACCCTGCTTACTGCCAGCAGGTGGGCAAGGTTGGTACTGCCAGAGCAAAGTGGCGGGTACCATTAGCATCACAGCTGGAGGGGCTGGAGTGATTTGAAGCAGAGGGCAAAAACACACATGGTGGTATTGTCAGGTAAAATAGAAAATTTCATAAGAAATGGTCAGGGAAGCCCACCCACTGCCTTGTTAGCTGAGATTGAGGTATCTCTAAGGGACTAGGCAGTAATTAAAAAGAGGGATCTAAGAAAAGCAGAGAACCATAGTGGCAAGGGGACATCATAGATTCTGAGTGTGTGTGTGTGTGTGCGTGTGTGTGTGTGTGTGTGTGTGTGTGTGTGTTTAACATTGTAACTGGAGAGAATTTAGCATCAGTAAAAAGCTGTGTCATTGCCAAAAGTTAAGGTACAGAGTATAACTTATACTAATTCTATGCATATAATGACTTTAAATCCTGAAATGTTTTTCATTATTATTTTAGTTGTTATTGTTTGACCCCTCAAGGCCAGGTGGATTCCCTTCTTCAGAAATAGAATTTGAAGTTGGTTTTGGTGACACACACCTATAATCCCAGCTTCTTGAGAGCCTGAGGCTGGAGTATCTCAAGTTTGAGGCTAGTATTAGGCAATCCCAGTGCTTGGGAGGCTGAAACAGGAGGATCCCAGGTTCGAGGCCAGCCTCAGCAACTTAGTGAGGCCCCCTGCAACTTAGTGAGACCCTGTTTCAAAATAAAAAATAAAATAGAGCTGGGGTGTAGCTCAGAGGTAGAACGCCCTTGGGTTCAATCCCCAGTACCCCCCCCACACACACACACACGAGCTGGGCATATATCTCAGAAGCAGAACACTTGCCTAGCATGTATGAGACCCTGGATTCGATCTCCTGTTCCACAAAAAGGGATAGAAAGATTGCTTTGGGGACATTAAAAATAAAAAAAGCTAAATAATCTAAGATTTTTTTTTATTATTCAAGCCATTACACCAAGATTTTTTTTTTACTTCTTAGTTAAATCTCTTAGAAAGTACTTCATCCATGTTCTTTTACATGTGAATAAGTTACCTAAGTAATTTACCACTTGGCATTTATTATGTGGTGAGGGGAGATCCTTTTTGTGTTTATGTTCCTTAAGGGGTTTATTTTGGGAACAAAGTCATCATAACATAAAAATATTTAATCATTGTCTGACCTTTCAGAACATCAACCTTTATTCATATATCTTTTGATGTTCAGGTTGTATTGGGGTGTATCCTAATAGCTTGCCAGTGTTAATATAATGCAGGTATAAAGTGAAATAAAAATTTGCAGAAGTTCCAACATTTCATGTTATCTTTGAAATTGATTTAGGGGAATGCTTGCAGTCCACTGATTAGATGAGTATCTGACAGAATTAGAGTACAGTGATTCCCCCTAATCCATGGTTTCATTTACCCACGGTCAACTACAATCCAAAAATATTAAATGAAAAATTCAAGAAATAAGCAACCATTTTGAGTAATGTGATTAAAATCTCATGCTGTTCTGCTTCCTCCTGCCCACTCCTGCCAGTGATACGAATCATCCCTTTGTCCAGTATGTCCACACCCCATGTACACTATCCACCCACAGTCATTTAGTGGCCTCTTGGTTATCAGCTCAACTGTTACAGTATCAATAGCCCACTGCTTGTATTCAAGAAGCCCTGATTTTACTTAATAATGGCCCCAGAGCACCAGAGTAGTGATGCTGGCGATTCAGATATGTCAAAGAAGCTGGGCATGGTGGCACACGCCTGCAATCCCAGTACTTTGGAGGCTGAGTCAGGAGGATCACGGGTTCAAGACCATCTCCAGCAACTCTGCAAGACCCTGCTTCAGAATAAAAATAAAAGGGGCTGGGATATAGCTCGGAGGTAGAATGCCCCTGAGTTCAATCCCCAGTACCAAAAAAAAAAAAAAAAAAAAAGATATGCCAAAGAGAAGCCATGAAATGCTTTCCTTAAGTAAAAAGGTGAATGTGCAATAAGATATTTTGCACATTTTACATCACTTTTATTACAATATATTATATTTGATCATTTTACTATTATTGTTAATCTCTTATTGTGCCTAACTTTTAAATTAAACTTTATAGGAGAAAAACATAACATACATTGGGTTGGGTACTATTAGGGTTTCAGGCATCCACTGAGGGTCTTGGAACATATCCCCCAGTGGATAAGGAGGGACTTCTATAGTGCACAATAGGTATTTCAAAAGGAAAAATTTGAATGTCAGATAATTAAGAGAGTTCCCTGGCAAAGCCGAGATAGCCCTTGAATATTTTTCTAAAGTGATTCTCTTTCCAATTATGCTGTAAAGTCAAAGGCAATGGGAAGGGTGCCATGCTGTGTTATAATTCTGCTAGAAAAATGTCGGAAAGAAAATCCATGTTTCATTCATTCTTGTTATGGAAACATAATAGGTATGTTTATAACCTAAATTTTGTTCAATATAAGATAAAATAGTTGGGCATGGTGGTACATGCCTGTAATCCCAGTATTTGGGAGGCTAACTTTTTTTCTAGTTTTGAAATTTTTGCCACGATTTTTATTTTTCAAGAATTTTAAATTAATTTGACCTGGTTGTTTCCTGACAGTGCAGACTATGTATTTGTGTGTGGTTTTTTGTTTTGTTTTTCTTTTTGTGGTACTGGGGATTGAACTCGGGGGTGTTCTACCTCTGAGCTATACCCCCAGCCCTTTTTAAATTTTGAAACAGTGTCTCACTAAGTTGCAGAGGCCCTAGCTGACTGCAAACCTATCCTCCTGTCTCAGTCTCCCAAGTACTAGGATTATAGGTATGCTCCACCACACCTGGCTCAGACTATGTATTTGTTGCTAATAAAATGTATTTTGTTTGGGAGCTGAGGATGTAGCTCAGTGGTAGAGTTCTTGCCTAGAACAAGGCCCTGAGTTCAATCCCCAGCACCTAAATAAATAAATAAATAATAAATAATAATGGTGGCACACACCTGTAATTCCAATACTTGGGAATCTGAGATAGGACCCCCAGCAATTTAGCGAGGCCCTCAGCATTTTAGTGAGGCCCTGTTTCAAAATAAAAATAAAACAGGGTTGGGGGTGTAGCTCGGAGGTAGAATGTCCCTAGGTTCAATCCCCAATGCCACACACACATACACATGTATTTTGAAGCCGATGTGGTGTGGAGGCACATGCCTGTAATCCTAGTGAGGCTGAGACAGGAGAATCATAGATTTGAAACCAGACCCAGCAACTTAGGCCCTCAGCAACTTAGTGAGTGAGACCCTGTTTCAAAATTAAAAAGAAAATAGGGCTGACACTTCAATCCCCAGTACCACCACAAACAACAACCAAAAAAAAAAAACAAAACAAAAAAAAACCCTGGGTTCAATCCCTGGTACCACACACACACACAAATGTGTATAATGGAATAGAATGTCCAAGGAAGTACTGGGGATTGAACCCAGGGGCATTCTACCTCTGAGCTACACCCACAGCCCTATTTTTTTTTTATTCTTTATTTTGAAACAGGTCTCACTAAGTTGCGGAGGGCCTCACTAAGTAGCTGAGGCTGGCGGTGAACCCGGATCCTCCAGTCTCAACCTCCCAAGTACTGGGATTACAAGCGCGTGCCACCATGCCTTAGAATATCCAAATATGTAGGTCTTGATTTTATGGGACAGGTACTTTTTTCCTGAAAAGCTTACTGTAAAGAGCTGAATCATGAGCTGGACGTGGTGGCGCATGCTTGTAATCCCAGTACTTGGGAGGCTGAGACCGGAGGATTCAGGTCCGCCGCCAGCCTCAGCTACTTAGTGAGGCCCTCCGCAACTTCGTGAGACCCAGTTTCAAAATAAAGGATAAAAAATAGGGCCGGGGGTGTAGCTCAGAGGTAGAACGCCCCTGGGTTCAATCCCCGGTACCACACACACACAAAAAGAGTTGAATCATGTTTCACTTTTGGCATTCATTATGAAATTGGAAACTTCAAAATGTAGCAAAAAATGCAATCAAGAATTAGAGTATTTCATTTATTTATTTTTATTTATTTTTCAGTTCTGGAGGTTGAACCCAGGGCCTCATGCACGCAGAGTACTCCTTTGAAATGACATGTTAAAATCACTTTCTCATAAAACACAAACCACTGCTATGTTTATAGCAATTACATTAAAGCTTAAAATAGTATCCTTACAACTGTTCTCCTAGCATTATATCTCTTCATGCCACTTAATTTTTAAAATTAATTTTGAGCCTGTCTTTCTCACAGTAAATATTCTAGTTGAGACATCAGGCTTACTTCCCAAAGATTTTATCTCTTATGTGAACTCTTATTTATTAAGGGATGTTACCGACTGCAATTAGGTATATATAATGCCCTGATAGTTTTTCATGTAGAGAGTAATTGTTTTTCTATTCCTATGCCAACTTTTGTTTCATGTATCACTTACAGAGTTGGTTCACATTCACGATCTCATGTGACCCTTACTATCCCTGCATAATAAGTACAGTTTGGCCATTGTCCCAACTTTACATATAAGTGAACACCCTGGGAACAGAGGATGACATGCCAGGGCCATGCAGTTGGTGATCTGAGGCTTGAAATTACTGCATTTAGGGCTTTTAGTCATTGTGTCATTTATTTATTTATTTATTTATTTATTTATTTATTTATTTATTATTTGCAGTACTAGGGATTGAACCCAGGGGCATTCTACCTCTGAGCTACACCCCCAGCCCTATTTTTTATTTTTATTTTGAAACAGTGTCTTGCTAGGATGATGAGAGTCTTACTACTTGCTGAGGCTGTCCTCAAATCTGCCATCCTCCTGTCTCAGCCTCCCAAGTACTGGGATTACAAGCTTGTGTTATCTTTTGGTCTGCTGCGCTGTTCATCCCTTCTCATTAGCCTAGTTCTTCAAAACACTTAAGTTTGTGGGAAGATGCAATAAGAGTTTGTTACGTTGTATTTCTATAAAGTACTAATTTTGGAGCATTGAGCTAGAAGGAAATGCAGTAAATAAGCATGTAACATACTGTAACATTTTTATTCCAGGTTATTAAGTATTAGCATTTTTGCATTGAATTAGAATGTAGGCCATTATAAGTGATTTGTGCAGAATATTAGAAGCGGCTCCACCTTAAAGTCCTAACCAACCTTGTGTGGGAGCAGTTCCAGGATATTTGGAGAGCAGGAAGCAAGCTTGAAGGTGGGTTCCCAGGGCTGCGGTCTTAGTTACCATGTACTTCATTCCCAGGAGAGGTTGGATGTGTTCCCAGTGTGCGTGCACTTGCAATGGTATACATCCATGGGCAGCACAAGGAGGCAGAGGATAGCTGTAGCTATCGCTTGACCTGGAAAAAAAAGCAAAAAGGAAATAATAACAGGTAGTGCTTATTATGTTCTAGGTAGGCTTGGTTTTAAATACTCTACAACCCGTTTATTACTCATGCCAACCCATGAAATGTTTATGCATTATTATTATTATCGTCCTTTTATAGACGAGGAATCAGACACAGAGAGGTTAGGTAATTGCCTGGTACTCTTACTCTGAATGTAGTCCAGAACAGCCAAACCAGGCCTTAGTGTGGAGGGAGACAAAGAAGAAGGACCACATGAAACCAAGAGAATTGAGTGAAGGGCAGAGCAGGGAGCAGGAAGTACAGGTAGGGTATTGAGCCAACAAAGGGGCTCCAAACTGGTTATTGGAACCAACCAGTGGCCCTCAGCAGGGACGGCACCAGAACCAAAAGGCAGGGGCTAGAGGATCAAACTGCGGGCGGACCAGGCTAGTAGAGAAGATGGGGAGCGGTCACGTTTCTGACACGAGGCCAGCTGGCTAGCCAGAACAGCCTCCTGAAGTGTGGCTCTCTTAGAAGGGCAGGTGAGGGGGCCGGGCGTGGTGGCGCACGCTTGTAATCCCAGTACTTTGGGAGGCAGAGACCGGAGGATCCGGGTTCGCGGCCAGCCTCAGCTCTCTCGCTCTCTCTCTCGTTGTCTCTATCTCTCTCTCCCTCTCTCTCTCTCTCTCTACTTAGTGAGGCCCTCCGCAACTTTGTGAGACCCGGTTTCAAAAATAAAGTATAAAAAATAGGGCCGGGGGCATAGCGCTGAGGTAGAACCCCCCTGCGTTCAATCCCCGGTACCGCAAAAAAAAAAAAAAAAAAAAGAAGGGCAGGTGAGGGGTTGAGGTCACTGACGTAAAGGACTGAGGACACAGACACCTCTTATTTTTCAAACTAGCTCTCCAGACCCTAGCTGATTTATCAGAGACGTGGTAGAATAATGAAGTTGGAGGAAAATAATGACATATGAAGTGCTCCTACCATCTCAGAGCCCTGCTTGCATCTGGGAGAAGAAAAATACCAGTCCTTAGTCTCAGAACCAGCCTGCACGTGGGGCTGGTGCTTTGTCATCTTTTTAATGGCACACCACACTCAGTACTTCCTGCGCATGCCTTGGACATTACTAAAGGTATCCTGAAACTAGCGCAAAGTATGAGTGTTTTTAAAAAAAGAGTAATTGATTTGGAAATCTTTAATTTTATATTTAACAGCTGAAAAAGTTGCTTATAGCTAGTCATCTAAGCCTTGTTTAAATGTCCTGCTAAAAGGAAAAGACATTTGATTCCCTAGTTGCAGATGTGTCTTTATGTGTTTATATTTGTTCAGCTTTCCTAGAGGGACCAATGGAAGTGAATTACCATTTTTACATTAGTTACCAACTTAGTCTTGGCTAATAAAAAATTCTTCCTCACAGCCAGGTGTGGTGGTGGTGTATCTGTAATCCCAGTTACTCAGGAAGCTGAGGCAGGAGGATCACAAGTTTGAGGCCAGCCTGGGCAACTTGGCAAAGCTCTGTCTCAAATGTTAAAAAAAAAGTCTGAGATCATAGCTTAGTGGTAGAGCGCTTTCCTAGTCTATGTGAGGCCTTCTATTCAATCCCCAGGACTTGTGCATGCACATGGGAACACACACACACACACACACACACACACACACACACACACCTCCCTCTCTTCTGTCTCCCTCCTTTCTTCCCTTGCTTTGCTCCCCCACCTCCTCCTCTCCTATAATCACCAGCATGTCCTGTATCTTAACTACATCCTAACTGACTAGGGTTTAATGTGGTTTCTCCTAATCATTCATCACCCAAGTTATAGTGATCATTTTTGTTTGATTAAGGTTATTTTGTACATTTTGCTAGTTCCTGAAATTTATTTATTACTATTATTATTATTATTATTATTGGGAATAAACACCTGAATCTTTAATAAAGACTCATGGAGTGTTAAAACTAGATGGAAATTTGGAAGTCAGGGAAGTCAGCCTACTTTTCTTATTTTCCCAATAAGGAAACAGACTTAAGAAGAAGCATGACTTGGGAATGAGCCAGCCTGTCCTTCGTTGTGTTCTTGTGAGGCTTATTTGAGATGATACCTGCAAAGTGCAGGCCTGTCACGGACATTCAAGTAGGCCCTAGGATGGAGCAACTTTCCCCTGAGGTGGGGATTAAGAGAGTAATAAAGGTGCTTGGAGAAAAAGTTCTATAATTCTTGAAAAATAAAGTTTTCATTTAAAATTTTTTTTAATTCGTCCATTTCTGGGTTTTCTCAAAGTAGGTTCTAGGAAGTCCATGGATATGGAAAGGGATAATGTATCTTGCTTACTATGATATTTTATAATTTTGGTTATAAAGGATATTGATTCTTGAGCTGAATTTATATGCCTGGGATTGGTATCTAACCAGTAATTTCCTTTTTTATTTGTTTTTGTGGTACTGGGGATTGAACTCAGGGGCATTCTACCTCTGAGCTACACTCCCAGCCCTATTTTACTTTTTATTTTGAAATAGGGTCTCACTAAGTTGTGGAGGGTCTCACTAAGTTGCTGAGGCTGGCCTCAAACCTGCAATCTTCCTGTCTCAGCCTCCCAAGTACTAGAATTACAAGCGTGTGTCACCACACCTGGCTAGTAATTTCCTTTTTAATTAGGAAATTTAGTTTTACGTTCTATATATATTCACATAGACTCTCAAATTTCACTCTGGAAAAATAATTATTTTCAAAAGTTGATCCTCTGTGTTCATTCAAATAGTAATAGATCCATTATTGCCAAATGTTTAAATGATTGTAAGAGTGGCGTATAATACACAGAATCCAGAGACTGATTCTGTCCTAGCTGTTGTGGGCCACAGTTCTCAGAAGCCGAGCTTAAGATGTGAATAAGACTTGTTCTCCTCTTCAGTGGACAGTACGGAAGAATGGCCTGCAGCTATTGTAGTCACATTTATTTCTGGTGATGATTCACGGTTTCAGCCTGAAATAGTATGTTCTCAGTACTGCATTGCATCGAAACTGTTTGATGCCGTTCCTAAATTTTAACAATTTGAGACTTAAGTTTTGTAAATTAAGAGTTGAAATGAATCATGTTTATGTGCTCTTGCTTATTTCAAATAAGTTTTCACTCATAATATCAAATAGTCAGTTCTCCCTGTCCTCAGGTCTCACATCTGCAGATTGAAAATATTCTAACAAAAACATTGTGTCATTATTTCTAAACGATGCAGTATATGACAACTTATTTATATCACATTTACATTGTATTAGGTATCATGAGCAACCTAGGCATGATTTAGAGTATACAGGAGGATGTGCCTAGATTATATGCAATTACTGCACCATTTTACATAAGGAACTTGCGCATCCACAAATTTTGGTATCTGCAGAGGGTCTTGGAACCAACCTCTTACTTTTATCAAGGATGACAGTACTGAGAGAAAAATGTTGAATTCTCTAGCTATGATTGCAACTTTTTCTTAATATTCTTTCTGTTTTTGCTTCAAGTATTTTGGCTTTCTATTACTAGGTGTGGAACATTTAGGTGTGTAACAGGAGGATCACAGGTTCAAGGTAAACCTCAGCAACTTAGCAAGGGCCTCAACAACTTAGGAAGATCCTGTTTAAAATTTTAAAAAATACAATAAAAATAGGCCTGGGGTGTTGCTCGGAAGTAGAATGCCCTGGGGTTCTATCCCTAGTTCCACAAACAACAACAAAAGCTGAGAGACAGAGAAGTTAAGTAACTTGCCTAAAGTCACACAGTGGCATTGCTGGCTTTGCTTTCACTCCCCCCTTCCCACATTTGTAAGATTAAAGTTAAATTAACACAGAAAAAAAAATCTCCCTTTTTAATTCTACAAGTTTTGACAAATGTATACAGTTGTGTGAACATCACCACAGTCACAATATAGAACAATTCCACCATTCAAAACTCTCGCACCCCTTTACCCACTCCAGCTCCTGTATGTGTAACTTCACATGTTTTTTATTTTTTTGGTGCATTATAATTATACATAATAGCGAGATTCATAGTGATGCCTTCATGTGCACATAGCATAATTTGGTCTGTTTTCCTTCCCCATACCTTTCCTTTTCCTTCCCTCCCTCCCCTGATCTGGTGTTGTATTTTCATGTCGTTCTTTTTTATAATTGGGTAATACTTTGTCATGTGTATGTACATTTTCTTCATCAGCTTATCTGTCAGTAGACACCTTGGTTGGTTCCATGTCTTGGCTGTTGTGAATTGTGCTGCAATAAACAACAAGTGCAGGGACCTCTCTGACACTCTGACTTCCTTTCCTTTGCATGCATACCCAGTAGTGGAACTGCTGGGTCGTTTGGTAGTTTCAGGTTTTTTTTTTTTGCGGTACTGGGGATTGAACCCAGGGGCGTTCTACCTCCAAGCTACACCCCCGGCCCTATTTTTTATACTTTATTTTGAAACCGGGTCTCAGGAAGTTGCGGAGGGCCTCAATAAGTAGCTGAGGCTGGCCACGAACCCGGATCCTCCGGTCTCTGCCTCCCAAGTACTGGGATTACAAGCGTGCACCGCCACGCCTGGCTTAGTTTCAGTTTTTTGAGGAACCTCCATACTGTTTTCTACAATGGCTGTACTAATTTAAATCCCCATAATAGATTATATGGGAGTTTCCCCTTTTCCAAATCCTGGCCAGGATTTGTTATTGTTTGTCTTTTTGATAATAGCCACTCTAACTGAGGTGGGTGAGGTGTTATCCCATTGGAGTTTTGATTTGTATTTCCCTAATAATTAGTGATGTTGAGCATTTTTTCATGTGCTCGTTGCCATATGTGTATCTTCTTTTGAAAAATGTCTGTTTAGATCACTTGCCCATTTTGTATTATTTGGGACTTTTTTTTGCGGTACTGGGGATTGAACCCAGGGGCATTCTACCTCCAGGTTACCCCCCCAGCCCTATTTTTATTCTTTATTTTGAAACAGGGTCTCACTAAGTTGCGGAGGCCTCACTAAGTAGCTGAGGCTGGCCGTGAACCTGCGATCCTCCTGTCTCAGCCTCCCAGGTACTGGGATTTCAAGCGTGTGCCACCACCCCTGGCGGGACTTTTTTTTTAACTGGTGCATTGTAATCATATATCTTGATGGGTTTCAGGGTGGTAGCTGTTGGGTTCCTTGTATAGTCTGTATGTTTATCTCTTGTCAGATGGAGAGCCTGCAGATATTTTCTTCCATTCTGTAGGTTGTTTCTTAACTCTGTGGATTGTTTCCTCTTCTGTGCAGAGCTTTTGAGTTTGATGTAATCCCATTTGTCATTTTTTGCTTTTGTCATTGCCTTTGCCTTTGGTCAATGTCCCCACCTCCAAAAAAATCTTTGTTCAGAACAGTGACTTGAAGTATTTCCCCTATGGGTTTGGTTTGGGTTTGGGATTTTTTGTTTGCTTGTTTGTTTGTTTTGTTGTTGCTGCTGCTGCTGTTGTATTTAGGAGTGTGTTGTTTCATTTCCACATGTTTGAATAATTTCAACAGCTTCTGTTGGTGATTTCTAATTTTATTCCATAGTGGTCAGAGAAGATGCATGATAGGAATTTGTTGCTTTTTAAATTTGAGACTTGTTTTGTGGCCTACCATATGGTCTATCCTGAAGAATGTTCCATGGCTGATGGGAAGAATGTGTATTCTACAGTTGTTGGATGGAATGTTCTGTAAATGTCTCTTAGGTCTATTTGGCTCATAGTGTAATTTAACTGATGTTTCTTTGTTGTTTTTCTGTCTGGATGGTCTATTCATTGATGAGAGTGGGATGTTGATGTCCCCACTGGATATCATATTAGAATGTATCTCTCTCTTGAGATCTACTAATATTTGTTTTATATTTTAGAGTACTCCAGTATTGGCTGTAGGTATATTTAGAATTGTTACATCCTCTTGCTGACTTGATCTTTTTATCACTTTATAATGACCTTGTCTCTTTTGACAGCTTTTGATTAAAATCCACTTTATCTGATATGAATACAGCTACTCCTGCTCACCTTTAGTTTCCATTTGTGTGGAGTGTGTGTGTGTGTGTGTATGTGTGTGTGTGTGTGTGTGAAAGATACACTAGGGATTGAACCCAGGAGCATTCTACCCCTAAGCTACATCCCCAGCCCTTTTTTGTTTTATTTTTTTATTTTGAAATGGTCTCGCTAAGTTACCATGGACTAGTCTTGTACCTGCAATCTTCCTGTCTCAGCCTCCCAAGTGCTGGGATTATAGACGTGCGCCACCACGCTGGGCTGGAATGTCTTAACATCCTTTCACTTTCATCTATGTGCCTTTACTGATGAAGTGAATTTTTTTTGTAGGTAATATATCATTTAGTTCTTTATTTTATTTTTTATTTTATTTGCCATTCTAGGCATCAAACCCAGGACTTTGGCATGATAGGCAAGTGCTATACTACTAAACCATACCTGCCTATCGTGTGCGTGCGTGTGTGTGTGTGTGTGTGTGTGTGTGTGTGTATGTAAATCCATTCTACCAGTATATGTCTTTTAATTGGGGAATTAATCCATGTACATTCAGATTATCGATCGATACAATCTACTCCTGTTATTTTGGTAAGTGTTTTTCCTTTATTTTGTATTACTAATGTTTGTGGTTTGGTGGTTTTCTGTAGGGATAGATTTGGTTCCTTTTTCTTTCTCATTTGTGTGTCCTATCAGTGAGTCTTACACTTTTATGTGTTTTCATCATATCCTTTCACTTCTAGATATCAGACTCCCTTACATACTTCTTATACAGGGGCAGTCTAGTAGTGATAATTTCGCCCAGTTTTTGCTTGTCTGAGGAAGAATTTATTTCTTCTTCGTTTCTGCAGGATAGCCTTGCTAGTTGTAGTACTCTTGGCTGGCACTTTTCTATCCTTCCCTGACCTGCAAGGTTTCTGCTAAGAAAGCTGCTGTTAGTTCAATGTTTTTTCCTTGATATGTGACTTTCAGTTTTCTCTTGCTGGATTTTGATTCTCTTTGTCTTTTTTACTTTTGACAGCTTGATTATAATGTGCCTTGGAGAGGACCTCTATGGGTTGGGTCTGATTGGTGTCTTTTGAGCTTCATGGATCTGGATGTCTGTATCTCTACCAAGACTTGGGAAATTTCCAGCTATTGTTCAGTAACTATACTTTCTGTGCCTTTCTCTGTTTCCTCTCCTTATGAAACTCTCATAATGCAAACATTTGTTTGTTTAATGGTGTCCTATAGGGGGTTTTCTTCACTCATTTTTATTCTTTTTTCTGTTTCCCTTTGACTGTTAATTCAAAAGACCTGTCTTCAAGTTTAGAAATTCTTTCATTGCATGATCTACTCTGTTGTGGTGGCTCTTGACCCCCCCTTTTTTTTGCGGTACTGGGGATTGAACCCAGGGGCATTCTACCTCCGAGCTACACCCCAGCCCTATTGTTTATTCTTTATTTTGAAACAGGGTCTCACTAAGTTGTGGAGGGCCTCACTAAGTAGCTGAGGCTGGCCACAAACCTGCGATCCTCCTGTCTCAGCCTCTCTAGTACTGGGATTACAAGCATGTGCCACCACGCCCGGCTTCTTATTTTTGTTTTATTCATTGAATTCTTTAGCTATAAGATTTTTCTTCAGTTTTTTTTTTTTTTTTTTGGTACTGGGGATCGGACCCAGGGGCACTCTACCTCCGAGCTACATCCCCAGGCCTATTTTATTTTTATTTTGAAACAGGGTCTTGCTAGGTTGATGAGAGTCTCACTACTTCTAATGAGCCAGTCTGCTGTCATTCTTATCTTTGCTATTTTCTATGTAATGTGCCTTTATTTCCTCCTTCCTTAAAACTGCTTTTAAGATTGGATTGTTATGTACCTTGACATGGTTTTCTTTGTGTTTCTTCTGATTGGCGTTTGCCTTAGATTTATGGGTACACAGTTTTTGTCAGATTTGGAAAGTTTTTATCCATTATTTTTCAAATATTTTTTTCTGTTCCTCCCTTGCTTTTTTCTGAGAAACCAAGTACATGTTGGAACACTTAACATTGTCCCGTACTCACTAAGTCTTCTTTCTTTTCCTTTGTTCTTTTTTCCCCCAGTATTTTTGTTGAGTGTTTTTCATTTTGATATTTTCTATTGTCATATATTCAAATTCACTGATCTCTACTTGAGTTTCTGTTGTTAAATCTATCCAATGGATTTTTAATTTAGTTACTTATTTCTAGAACTTCCATTTAATATTATTTCTTCTATTTTTCTTCTCAAAATGTTCATGTTTTTATGTTCTTCAATACACTGAAAATATTTACAATACATGTTTTAAGGCTCTTATCTACAATTTCTGTTGTCTGTATTATTTCTGGGTTCGTTTCTATTGATTAGTTATTCTCTTGGTTACGAGTCATATTTTCCTGCTCCTTTGCGTGCCTGATATTTTTTGATTGGATACAAACATTGTGAATGTTATGTTGTTGGGTACTAGATTTTTGTCTTGACATATAGTTAAGTATCTTGAAGAATAATTTGATCCTTTAGAAAATTTTAAGCTTTGTTATGCATGGTCCCAGACCTTTATTCTGGGACTAATTTAGCCCCACTACTGAGCATATATCCCTTCTAAAGCCTCTACGTAAGGCCTCCAGAATTATTAAGACCTACACTCTGGCTGTTGACTGCGAGCTCTGGGTATTGTTTGCTTTCCAGTGATTTTTCCCCCCCTAGCCTCAGGTTTTTTGTCATGTGTGCACAGACCAGTGCTTGGCCAAAGACTTGAGAGAACCCTTTTGCAGATCTCTGGAACTCTCTCTACACAACTTTGTCCTCTCTGGCATTCTGCCTGCACATTATAGCTCCCTCAGCTTCTCAGAACTCAAGTCTTTGACTCCTGAGCTCAGCCAGACCACTGGCTCTGCTTCATGCTCTGCTCCCTGCATTGCAGCTTGGAAACTGCCTCCGGACAGCCAGCTAGGGTTGTTTCCCTTCTCTCAGGATCATAGCCCTCTGTCCATTGCCTGAAACTATTCTTTCATACACTTTTCTGAGTTGTGTTAGTCAGCTTTTCATCACTGTGACAAAATGCCTGAGAAAAGCAACCTAAAGTAGGAAGGTTTCTTTTGGTTCATGGTTTCAGAGGTTTCTGTCTGTGGTTGCTTGGCCCCGTCACTGTGGACCTGTGGTGAGGCCGAACATCATGGCAGGGAGCATGTGGCAGAGCAGAGAGCCTTACCTCACTGTGGCGGTGAAGCAGAGAGAAAAGAAGAAGGGCCCAGGAACCAAATACGCCCTTCAGAGAGGCTCCACATTCAAAGAGTCTCCACCACCTCCCAACAGCACCACCAGCTGGGGCCAGGCATTCAACACATGAGCCTTTTGGTACATTCCAGATCCAAAGTGTAATGTGGCCCCCCGGCCCCTAAAGGTTCATGCCTGTCTCACCTTACAAAAAGTATTTTAGTCCATCTCCAGGAATCTCCAGAGTTTTAACAGTTCCCTTATTGCTCAGAAGTCCAAGTTCAAAGTCTCCTGTGAGACTCAAGGCAAACTCTTAGCTGTGAGTCCCTGGAAAACAAACAAACAAAAAAAAAAAAACCAAGTTATATATCTATCTATCACACAATGGCAGGACAAGCCTACAGTAAATATTCCCATTCCAAAATGGAGGGATGGCAGTATAGAAAGGAGGGATGGGACCAAAGCAAGACGAAACCCAGCAATGCAAGTGTTAAATCCTGGAGCTCCATGTGCGGCATCTAGTCATGTGGTGGCAGTGGTAGCATGCTAAATGCAAGAGTAGTGGGGTCCTGGAGGCTTCCACCGGATGTCAGAGGAAACCCTTGGAGTCTAGACAGTATGTGGCAGAGGTGGAGAACCTGCTGGCAGCACTGGAGACGGTGATGTACAGGCTGTTAGAGGGAAGCTGAGGCTGCAGTGGAGACACCAGGAATGCGGAACATCTGTCGAGGAAAGCCACAGGCAGTGAGAAGAACTAACCCAACAGAGTGGGCATGTGGGCTGCAGCCAGCAAAATCAGTACCACATGGATGTCGCCATGGTCTGTCACTAGCAAGCAGCAGCTGGGCCACCTGGGACCATGGCTCAGCGGCCGCTGAGGGCCCAGACAGCTGAGCACAGTGAAACATCTCCTGGGATACAACTTCCTAGGTCGCCTTTTGTGAGCAGGGTGCCCCAGCTCCCTTCTCGAAGCAGAGTCTTCCAAAGGAGTTTGCTTTTAACACGGGGTCTCGCCAATAACTGAGATGCCCTAAAGGCATCTTTCCTATTTTCCTGGTACAAAGTACTTGGCTTCTTTTTTTTAATGGTACAAATCTCTTCAGCAATCAGACCTTCCTTGACCACATCTTTAAACACACTCCTTTCCTGGCCACACTGCAATTGTTCTCTTCTGCTTCTCTCTGTAAATTCTCTCTGTAAATCTGGATAAAGGCTGTCAGCAATCCCCATGCCACAGCCTGGATGCTATGCTTCTTTGCAATTCCTCTGCCAGATTAAAGCTCAGCCTCACTCAAAGTGTCAGTGGTTGGACAAAATTTTAGACAGTTCTTTGCCAGGATGTAAAATGAATGGCCTGTAGTCCAGTTCCCAATAGAGGTCTCATTCCCATCTGAAATATCACAAGTTTAGTCTTTATTGTCCACATACCTGTCAGTATTCTGGTCTTCCGAACTCCCACCAGCATCTCCCATTAAGCTCCTTACAATATTCTAAACTCTCTCTAGCCTGCTTTTCCAAACATTTCCAAACTTCTACAAACCAATTCCAAAGGCTTCTGAACCACATCATTAGGTGTCGTTATAGAAATGGCCCTGCTTCTAATACCAACCTTCTGTGTTAGTCAGTTTTCTGTCACTGTGACAAAATACCTAAAGAAAACAACGGAAGGGGTAAGAATTATCTTGGCTCAGGGTTTCAGAGGTTGCAGTCCATGGTTGCTTGGCCCTCACTAGGGTTCTGTGGTAAGGCCGAGCATCCCAGCAGGGAGCATGTGGCAGAGTAGAGCTGCCCACCTCGTGGTGGTGGGGTAGCAGAGAGAGAGGAGGAAGGGTCCAGAGACAAAATATACCTGTCAAAGGCACACCTTCAGTGACCCACCTTTTCCAAATAGGCCCCACCTCCCAAAGTCCCCACCGTCTTCCAATAGTGCCACCAGCTGGGACCAAGCCTTCAACACATAAGCCTTTGGGGATGCTCCAGTTCCAAACTGTAACACCAGTTCCCTGTTGTTTATAATGGGAGGTGAGTTCCCATAGTGATTAATCTTTCGTGAACAGAATTAGAAGTGTTCCAAATACTAATTTTTAGACATTTAGAAATAGAATCAGTATTTGGATGCTTTGTAAGTATTACCCAAACAATTCTTTCTTGAATGCCTAAAAGCATCTCATTGCTCACTCCTTTTTTTATCTTTTTTGGTACTGGGGATTGAATCCTGGGGCATTCTACCTCCAAGCTACACCCCCAGCCCTATTTTTTATTCTTTATTTTGAAACAGGGTCTCACTGAGTTGCAGAGGGCCTCACTAAGTAGCTGAGGCTGGCCACAAACCTGTGATCCTCCTGTCTTAGCCTCCCAAGTACTGGGATTTGGTTTAATTTTTAACCCCTATGTAGACCATGTTATTGGAGGGTCATGGTTTTATTTACACAGACTATTTGCCCAAGTAATAATCCCTTTGGTTGACTTGTTTTTTCTGTATTAATAGTATTTTAGTTGACATACCATAATTGTATCCATTTATGGGGTTCATTGTGATATGTATGTATACACACACACACACACACACACACACATATACACACACACCATTTGGAATGATTAAATCAAGCTAATTAACAAATTTATCACTTTATCTCTCTTTTTATGGTGAGACATTTGAAATTTGCTCTTAGCTATTTTGAAATACATGATACATTATTATTGACTATAATCACCATGTTGTGCAATGGGTCTCAAAACTTATTCCTCCTGTCTATCTGAAACTTTGTACCCTTTGACCAACAATTGCCATTTCCTTGCTCTCTTCCCTGAGCCCCCAGCCTCTGGTAACCATCTTTACTCTCTACTTCTGTGAATTCAACTCTATAAGTGATATCATTCAGTATTTGTCTTCCTGTGCCAGACTTATTTCCCTTAGCAAAATTTCCTCCAGGTTCATCAACATTGTCACAAATGACAGAATTACTTTCTTTATAAAGGCTGAATAGTATTCTCATGTGTGTGTGTGTGTGTGTGTGTGTGTGTGTGTGTGTGTGTGTATGAGACTGAGGATTGAGCCCAGGGTTGTTCTACCACTAAGCTATACCCCAGCCTTTTTTTTTTAAAGTAGGATCTCGCTAAGTTACCACCCACTGGCCTTGAACCTGAGATCCTTCTGTTCCAGTCTCCCAAGTACTGAGATTACAGGTGTGCACCCCTGTGCCCAGCTTCCATTTTCTGTGGATACCACATTTTCTTTATCTATTCCTCACTGATGGATACTTCTGTTGGTTCCCTATCTTGGCTGTTACAAATGTTGCTGCAGTGAATATGGGCATGCAGATACCCCTTCAACATACTGATTCCAGTTCCTCTGCATATGTACTTAGTAAGGGGATTGCTGGATCATATGGTACTTCTATTTTTAGGGTTTTTTTTGAGGATGGATCATTCATATTATTTATCATAATGGCTGTACTAATTTACATTACCACCAACAATGTACAAGAGTTCCTTTTTCTCTATATCCCACCAATACTTGTTATCTTTCTTTTTTTAAGTTAATCTTGAGTGAAGGTATGGGGTAAAATAGATTTCTTATAGTGGTTCTGGTGAAAAATACAAGCATTAAAAATAGAGATTATGCCTTCAGAACAGCCATCGCACTTTGCTTTTTTCACTTATGTCTTAGAGATGTTTTTTAGATTAAACTTTATTTTGAAATGTTTAGATTCATGGAAAAGTTGCAATACTAAAAATAGTACAGAGAGCACCCATGTAGCCTTTTCCTAGATTTAACTCTTGTTAGCCTTCCTTCCTTCCTTCTTCCTTTTCTCTTTCTTTATTATTATTTGTGTGTATGTGTGTGGAGGGGTACTGGGAATTGAACCCAGGGGCATTCTACCTATGAGCTATACCCCCAGCCCTTTTTATTTTGAAACAGGGTCTCAGGAGGTTGCTGAGAGTCTCACTACTTGCTTAGGCTATCCTTGAACCTGCCATCCTCCTGTCTCAGCCTTTCAAGTACAGGATTACAGGCTTGTGCCACCACACCCAACTTATAATAGCATTTCATCTCTTTGTTTTATTATTTATGCTGTTCTCCCTATCTTTCCACCTATATACATCTGTGTCATTTTATTTCTGAATCACTGAAGGTAAGTTACATCCATCAGGACCTATTACCCCTAAATACTTCAGTATATATTTCCTGAGAATAGAGATATTCTGCAATTAGTTATATACTGCAGATATTTATCAGGTTTTCTTATTTTTTTAGAGTAGTATAGATATACCACAAATTACTTAACTAGTTCTCTACTGATACCAGTTTGTGTTTGGTGAGAAAGGTCTAAAGAAGGCAGCGAGGTAATGAAAAACAAAAGAAAACTAGAAATAGTCTAAATGCCTATAATAGGAGAAGGAATAAAATACATTACATTCATACGATGCCATATTAAATAACTATGAAATAAATGAACTGCTACTGCAAGCAATATGAATGAACCTAAAAAAACATATTAGTGTAAAAAACAAGAATTAAAAAAACTATACAGTGGGATGTCCTTTTCTCTTTCTTTTTTTTTTTTTTTTTTTTTTAGCAA